>CM076083.1:15657500-15922500 GCA_038088235.1 Zacco platypus | reverse complement strand
CTCTTCAAACGGGTTGCTTCCGTTCATAAAAGCGAGGTCTTCAAAGAGAGGCACCTTTTTGTTCAGGCAGTCAGCACAGACAGCTACTGTATACTCATTAGGACCCTGTTATGAAGGGTGATGAAAAAACAGCTGTTCACAGGAGATTCATAAGCCTTCCGCTACACTCTGTAGTACTCAAAGTGTTTTTACACACTTTAATAGACCGTTTAGATAAACAGTTCTATAATCATGTTCACTACAAACACGTGAAGGTTTTGCATATGAATGTTGGGGAAAATCATTTCAAAAGCAACATGCATGCATTGTCTAGTAATTTCCAATTAAAGTCTGGCTGTTTTTGAATTCATTTGATCTGACAATCAAGTACTAAATATTATTCCAACTATTATCACAAAAGTACACTACCGTTCAAAAGTTCAGGGTCAGTAGCCTAAGTTAAATAGTATTTCAAATAAATGCTGTATTTTAAAATTCTCTATTCATCAAAGTATCACAGTTTCCATGAAAATATTAAGCAGCACAACTGTTTTCAAAATTGATAATAATAGAAAATGTTTCTTGAGCAGCAAATCATCATATCAGAATGATTTCTGAAGGATCATGTGACACTGAAGACTGGAGGAATGATGCTGAGAATACAGCTTTACCATCACAGGAGTAAATTACATTTTAAAATATATAACAAAAAAACAATTATATTAAATTGTAATAATATTTTGCAATATCTGGACTTCTTTAAAAAAAAAAAAAATACTGATCCCAAACTTTTGAATGTATGTAAATCTGAGTAGTTTTTAGTCAAAATAGCTCACTTTCAAGTCACTATAATATTCTTCTCCGAATGGTTCAGGTTCCTCCTAAAGTGTCATTGGGATTTTATTGTCTGCCATGTGAAAAATCTACATTAAGTAACTGCACAACTTTTTGAAACAAATTGCATGATTTGAGGTATCGGTCATGTTCGAGTACAATGTTTAATTTTCAGGGTTGAGGACTTTGGACAAGTATGAGCCATAATTCCTTAGAAAACTTCACAATCTTTTGGTGTTGCAATTAAATATATTCAATTGCCTTGATAAACCGTAGAGTCAAATGTGGATATAAAGCTGATTTAATCTGAAAATATATCTAACTTAAGACAGTATAACACTTCACAAACTCTGATTATACCTTCATCAGGAAGCCATTGACTTATCATCCTGCAATTTTTCTTTAGATTGTACAAATTTGTTGATTTTATCTTAGGTAAAAAAAACTCCATTCATTGATGTGTTATAAATGGAGAAATATTTTCTTAGTAACCAGATTTACAGCCACCATTTGACCATATTAGAGTCTATCTGTTCGCAGATGAATACTGCCTCACAATCACTCCTCCGTCCATCAGTCAGCAAGCAGCCAGCCATCTGCAAACTCAATCAGCTATTATTGTATTATGAAAGAAAGAAAGAATGAAAGAAAGAAAGCATTTCCCTACTCAGATCTAACCTTGTTTCTCAATCCAGTGGGACTCCACCCATAATCACTAGCTGACCTCGACGAAACTCTGACCACAGAACTATAGATTATAAAGGCCAGGGTCAGACGAGGAGGTTCTGAAAATGCCAGTTTCTATTTCAATGCTGTGCCTTTCTGCCACTGTAGCTCCGTAAAGGCATCCACCGCAAACACTAAAGAAATCAGCATGAGAAAGACAAGGGAGGCGTGACATGGAGGTGACATGACTGCTCTCACGTTTCCTCATTTCCTTGTCATTAGAGGTGCTCCCTGAATCTGTTTTTGAGTACTATGCACTGTATAAAGAACAGTAAAACACAGAGACGGGAGTACATTTGAACAAGCAATGATTGTTTATAGTTTAAAAATAATATCTATTTAATTAGACATTTATTAACTTTTAGCTGCACTGGATATGAAAAGTTTTTCTACAGTAATACTTTAAATTATCATTCAAACATTTGAGATCAACAAGATTTTTAATGTTTTGCCAGAAGTCTCTTATGCTCACCAAGGCTGCATTTATTTAAAAAAAGACAAAAAAAAAAACAGTAATATTGTGAAATATTATTGCAATTACAGCATTATAACTGTCTTCAGAGTCACATGATCATTCAGAAATCATTCTAAAGTGTAATGTACAATGTAGTGTACAATAAGGTTAAATTCGTTAGTTAATGCATTATTTTTTAACATAATATTTATAGTTGGATAAACAAAAATCAGGTCATGTATAATGAACAAAAGTATATTTATAAATTAGCATTACCCTGAATTAATAAATGCTGTAAAAATTGTATATTGTTATTTCAAGGCTCCTAATGTATCAGCTAATGTTAATGAATCAAACCTTATTGTAATCTGTCACCAACAGTGTTGAGTAAAGTTACTATAGTAAGTAAGTATATAGTAACTAATGTGTTACAATATTGTGCTATAACCCATAATATTGTTCACTCCGCACACATGACGCCTTTGCACTTTCTCCCAATTTCTCTCAACATGGGGACAGAAGAGGTGACAGCCTATAAATGGGACTATTATATATAAATATATAAACAATATTTTGTTGTAAATTTAAAAGTAATGCATTACTGTCAGTTACTTGGAAAAAAGTAATCTGATTACATAACTCACATTTCTTGTAATGCATTACCCTCAAGCCTGGTCACAAATTTCGGGATCAACTGAAAATATGTCTCTTCTTCCATTCCAAAGATTCTCATCTGCATTTCCAGTTTAGTTGAATTCTGACTCCAGCCTCGGCATTCCATTGCCAGCCAAGAGATTTTTTCCATTGTGTCTGGATTGAGCCTACATTTCAATCAATTTCTCCAAAAATCCTGTAAATACGGGCCACCGTTCCTGCATAGATACACTTGTTAATGTGTGAAATCTAAAGTTTGGAATTTACATGAGTTTCGAGCATCACCAGAATTTAAGAATTTTACACATCCCCTTCCCCTTTATTGCATAAGATCAGATGTTTGTGTACTTTATATTTCAATACTTGTGGCGGGTATGTGCGAGACACAATTGCAGCTATAAACATGTAGTTTCAAATTTAGTTTCTTGATTTATCGCCTGCATTTATGGTGCAGTTTATTTTGTGCAAGCCTTATTTGTAATAAAATTTTTGTGGTCAATAAAATGCATATTTCCAAGTATGCCTATGTTTGACCCTGATGGGGTGTAACATAAAAGGGCACTATATTGAGAAGGGTATCATAACATAAACTGACTTGTTGGCAAAAACATTGCGGTTAAATGTACTTTTGCCAAGACGCCACTCTTGAAAACGATTACATTGTTGTGATCATGGTAGCCAACGCACATGTTGTTAGAGAAGGCAAGCATTCATCCTTTAATTGGGCTTTTTGGAGCAACTTCCATAAAATTCTTTAAAATGGATAGATTTAGACTCAAGCGTGTAGTTTTTTACTAGAAACGGTTTAATCTATGTTGTAGTATGTGGTTTCCTCATGCCATTAAATCAAACTTTGAGTAAGAAAAAAAAGCAAAAAAAAGCAGAGCTTTGAAGAATTGGGCTGAGATGAAAATCATCCAAACTACACAGAGTAACTTCGGAGAACCTTGACTAGCTTTTAATGTAAAATAAAACAAACCCAACCTCCTGATGATCGGGCCTGCATCCAACATGATTTATCAGTGTTTTACAGTCACCCTCCCATTCCTTTAGCACATGCTTCCCATATATTTCCAGGTTAACAGATCCTTCATCATATTGAGCATGTGTGCGTGTGCATGTGTGTGCAGGACTGTGAACCATAAAGAGGATAAGCACTTTCCTAAAGAGGAACAGCTGTGGAAGCAGGAGTACAGTGAGGCTGGTATTTTTGGAGAGCAGGCCTTCTGCACCATGAAAGCGTGGGGTGGGTCACAACACCTGTTTGCTCAGGACAGATACCCGCCTATCAAAGCACAGAGTCTCCGACCGTGCAAGACCGAGCCGGTTGCCATATAATGACAAGACGGTTGGAAAGCTCCTCAATGCTGCTGCGCCAGCGTGTCCCTTTTCCTCAAGTATGAATGTAGCCTATGAAATACTAGTGATTCTGGTTGATAATGAAAGAGTAATGTGTTTGTTGACATTCAAAAGGTTCAAAATAATGCCTAGATATCATGATGCAACAGATTTGGTCTTTGTTAAAGGGACAGTTTCAGCTAAAAATGTATCTGTAATATTAACATAGAACACGTTGTTGAACTTAATTAAATTTGTTAATTACCGCCACATTTTTGGAATACTGTGTCATGCACAAGATGCTGCAAAAGAAGAAAGACGCAAGCGCAACAGTCAAACGCGTACGTCTAGTGCATGTTTACATCGCAAAAACAATGGAAAAGTAGCGCAGTAGAATAGAAAAATATTTTCTGTGTGAACAGTCACTAACACAAAAGATACGTAATTAAACATTTAATTTACTTGTACATTTACCTAGTTCTGGTTTGAAGCTCTGACGATGCAACCTGATGGGTCTTTAACCCTTTTGGTAGCAATTGCACCATTATCTACACAGAGCAGCCGATTGGTTGCTGTTGCATGAGCAGCCAATGAGCTTGCTGCTCAAACATTCAGATATTTGGCTTTGTTTGCTGTCAGCAGTCTGCAGCACGCTTTCAGAACCCTCCTCCTTCCCCAGCTCCTCCTGTATAGATCTGCAACGGGGTTAACATATGATATATATATATATATATATAAAATACAAACATATATACATATACACATATATGTTTTTATATATATACGTATATATATATATATATATATATATATGTGTAAAAACACTTCAATTTTAGGTGAAATATCTCTTTGAATGTACAGACACAGAGGCCTATCATCTTACATGAAGAAAAGGGACTTTTTAATTGTTTTTAATTTTTGTAAATATGTTTACTGAAGTAAATTTATTTGGCACAGTAGCTCCTCGTTCCATACGAACCAATCACTTTATTACAAAACCAACCAGATCTCATTTAGGATCAATTTTTGGGCCCAATGAAAAGTTCTTTTTCTTCCCTCTATGCTGCTGCCTTTTCCAGGTCACATCTTTAGAAGCCGTCTGTGCTGTGTTGTACTTGGCACTTTCTCTGTTGCAGCTCATGCTGGCTTTGGACAATGTGAGAGCTCCCAGAAGGCTTTTGCTCTCCCAGGCTAAACACTAATACTTGGCTTCTTGTGGTTGCATCCATTTTCATAAATTTTCAAGTCTACTTTGGCCACTGCTGCATATTTCTTTATTTATAGTATTTAGACAAATGACAAGGACATGCGACAACAAATGGCAAAATATGCTAAATATGCTGTGCAAGATGGCATGAAAATAAGCCTTTATATCTTTAGCATTTTTATGATAGCAGTCCTTTATAATTGGCAGTGAGAAGTTCATGTGCTTGACTTCAAGAATCAAAGAATTTTTAAAGTTTACATAATCTTCATAAATCGTCTGTAACTTAAGGTTGGCTATATGACTACTAATTATGCGTCTGTTTCTATGACTTTAGTTATTTATAGATGAATGTGTTTTTGCTCAAATTTGGCATTCTTGTTTCATTTCTATGCCTTTCATTTGAAATATGTTTGGTCACTATTTTTGTGGAAATTGTTGGATGAGGGGAAATTCATTTTTGTGGATTTGTAGAAAGGTCACAATGAGTGTTGCCAATGATATGATGCATTTTACCAAAGAAAATAAAAATAAATATATCTTTCTCTTTCGTCTTTTCTTTACTTCACAGTAATAATCGTTTAGCTTTTGTACTCAAATGTAGTATTGTGGTACTAATACTAATAAAATAATGCAAAAAAATAGAATAATGCAAATAAATGATATAAAGTAACAAAAACAAAAAAAAAACGTCTAGAAAGGTTGATGGGGACAAAAAGTGTAATAATTTATGTATATAAACTATTAAACATTTAATATATTAACCGACATATTGAGCACATGCATTCACACACTGAACTGCATAAAAATAATCCCTGACACTTGTCACAATTTGTTTTATTTAAATAGTTGGTTATTAGTTTAAAATGTGCATTGTTTTGACCTGCCATAGTGTGTGAATGTGGCACAAGTGCTTTCTTCGTGAGTGACCCTACGTGCACCTGAAAGCGATGAGGTGGCGTTTTCTCTCTCTCTTTCTCTCCCTCCCTTTCTCTCAAGGCTCGCGACTCCTTTCATCTGCATTATTCTGAACGGAATAAGGAGGCAGACGCAGGTCTTGGATGAGACACTACTATGACAATGAAGAGAGAGGGGGAGAGCGTAAGCTCTGATTGGACCGTTCCAGAGGTGCGACGTGTCTGCGGAAGAGAGATGCAGCCGCTCGCAATCCAAATCACTTTTTATGGCTCGTGCGTGGCCGCGCATTATGGATGTGCACTTTTAAGAGCGTATTCCGTCATTACAGTCTGGGCTATATTCGTTTTCTTTCTTTCCGTAATTTTTACAAATTAGTTTTCTCTCACAGAAACAATGATTAAAAACAAACTACTTAAAAAATCCCCACTAAAACTTTCAAAAATAAGTTTAATATCTCCCTTAAAGTTTTAAGTAACGTATATCAAAATTATGCCAAGGTGGCAACCTGCAGTGAGAAGTGCATGGAACGTTTAGAATTTAATCATCGATGAAGAGACAAGAAATTTCACAATCATAAGCCTAAATGACAGAAATCATGGTGACAAGATAAAAGAATAGGTGAAAAACAATGGTGTTGCTCTGCTTTTATTAAGAAAGCGTGTCCATCCTGAATCAGCATCAGAATATATAAGGCCTATACATTTCAAAGATGCACCACACACAAAGAACAAATAAAACGAAATGCTGTATTTGACTAATAATATCAGGTGCAAATGATAATTATAAGCCTAAATTGTACAAGCAATACATAATATATACACAATACAGATGGATAGACAGACAGACAGACAGACAGACAGACAGATAGATAGATAGATAGATAGATAGATAGATAGATAGATAGATAGATAGATAGATAGATTTGATCGATATACAAATTAGTAAAGAACATAACAAATTTAGTTGAGAAAGCATTGCGTGGTCCTCGCCTCAAAGTCCTCATATGAAGAAAGTCTCTGGTCGAGAGGTCTTTTCCAGAATTCAAGACTGAAACAAAAATCCGGAGATATGCCCACAATACAGGTGGTCACCTTGGCACACAACCTACAGCTTCACCAAAAAGAAGTTTTGAGAGCAAACCCTCACCTTTTTATTAAGAGATCAGGTTTCTTTAGATGTTAGTTCTGAAACGTTGTGAAGACAGCCCCCCTGTCCGGTGAAGGAGGGACGCTATTCTATTAAACGTGAACATGCTTGAGTTATCTTCAGCGCCCGGCGCCTCCCAGAAAGTTTGGGGTATAAAAGCCAGGACCTAGAGTTGGTTTAGGCAGTAGGGAGTTTCTGCTGGGGTCTGGATTGGAGTCACAGAAGACCGGACCCTACCGTGTATGATTGGAGTCTAAAGGAAAAAAAAGAACTTCCCTCGCCTCAAAGAGTCTACATGTCTAATATTTAGACATGTTCAGCTTTGTGGATATTCGGTTGGCGCTGTTACTCAGCGTAACGGTGCTTTTGGCAAGAGGACAAGGCGAGGATGATCGTAAGTATAACTTTTCTAAAACTTTTCGCTTTTGCTGGAGGTTAGAGGGTGCAAAAGTGAAGCAGAGAGGCTATTTTGTGATGCTGTAGAAGGAAACAGCAAGATAAATTATTCTCTCAGGACTTAAAAAGGTCATGCAGGCGCATTCCTATACCCTTAAGCATAGATTATGTTTTCTTCTGGAATGGGAGAAGAACATTTGCTTAGTCTGGATATTATGCATTAGACCCACTGGGCCTTTTCACGCTCTGCATGCGCGAGCCTTTGGAGACAAGTTGGCACAGGTTTGGAGAATCTCCTCCACGCGCAATTAGTTGTCTTTAACAGCTGCTAAATGAGAAAAGCAGACAGGGAAGAGAAGATCAAATATTCCATAATGTGCCCAGTTCTTAAAAACTAACTGATAAAAATGTGGAATCTAAAACGTCAAATAAAAGTTCAGATTGAAGTCATTGTCTAGTAATAAATTGGCCAGTTGGGGAAAAAACCCAAGCAAGTTAGTCACAATAAAAATGTAGAGTTTCAGCAAAATAATCTGGATATGGGCGACATCTATTTAAAAAAGTTTCCCCCCCAAACAAAAAAAGAGATGATCTCATTCTTGGATGAGCATCACTCCAAACTGGATATTGAAGTCCGCTTAGTACATTTAAAAAAATGTTTGATTTTCTGTGCAACAATAAAGAAAGAAAAATAATTTAAATGTATTGGTTTTTTTTTACTTTTAATTACTATTCCAGAACCATAATTTTACCATCTGAAGGGTTTACGTGTTTCAGGCAGTATCACAGCGCCACTTGGTGGTTAAATATGCAATGACATCATATTTTGACAATCCCCCCACCCCAACCCTTTCACTTTTCCCCTCTGTTATGGTGATTGAAAACACTTGCGGATCCTGCAGACTTTCCACCGAAGGAAAACGTTAGTCGTTGCCAAGCCGACAGTTTTCAATTACTTCATGATGGACGGTCAGCTTCAGCAGGCGTGGATATTTTCCCTCAAGTTTTTTCCTCTGAATAATGGAATCTGGGGCCTAAGGGCACTGCGCCACCTAGAGGTCATTTTCAAACCAAACATTTTCAAGCAAAAGTAAAGATGTGCGTTTACAACAGCGACTGTTCCCACGTCGACGGGGAATGTTTTCATTCCAGTTCATATATAACCAAATACGTAATATTCCCTCACAACATTTAAGTTTAGAGATCTGGAGACGACTAAAAGTGCATTATAAGCATTTCTCCCCTTCCCTCACTGATTAAGCCTCACGACAGTAAACATGAAACACACTGACTCAAACATCTAATACAAATCCTATGACATACTCAAATAACAAACGTTTACATTTGTACTTTATACTCATGCAACTGTTTTACTCGTTATTTCCATAGGCACAGGTGGCAGCTGCACATTGGACGGCCAGGTCTACAATGACAGGGACGTATGGAAACCAGAGCCATGCCAAATCTGCGTGTGCGACAGCGGCACCGTCATGTGCGACGAGGTGATCTGCGAGGACACGACCGACTGCCCCAACCCAGTGATTCCCCACGATGAGTGCTGCCCCGTCTGCCCAGACGACGGTACGACGCCTTGATTCTCACGCACCGTTTTTCCCCCCTTACCTTGGGCAAACAGAACAACCCCACATCCCCCATTTAAAATGTCTGGGAAAATTCTTTTGGATCCACAACATTTACTACCTTGGATTTTTAAATGTGATCTTCAAGCTTCCAGCCTTATGGTCATTCACTGGATTAATTTTTCGTTTGGTTCTTGGTGTAGTAGGCCTAAACACAAGGCTTAAGGCCTCAAATCTAATTGGGGAAAACCAGAGACTCACTTGTTAGGCTGATTATTGATTATAATTGATAAGAGACATCTATTTAATTTCTGTTTTTATGTGGTTTTAATTTTTCTTTTTTCCTCCCTCAATTGTATAGATTTCCAGGAACCCAGTGTTGAGGTAAATGTTGCTTTGCTTTTATCAGTTTATATAGCCTCAAATAAGTTTTCAGTGCATTGCTTCATTGAAGAATCTTGTCAAATGGCCAGTGTGAATGTTGCGAAAATCGATTATAACATGCTCAAGGCATCTTTTGAACTCATTTGAAACTAGTTAAAAGTTGATTTGTTATTTAACAAATCCTTATAAACTCTTTTGTGTTCATCACTCTCTCTTAGGGACCTAGAGGTTCTCCCGGTGAGAAGGGTGACAGGGTAGGTTTATATTTCTCTCTTTTCATGCATCTATTTATTGCTTCATCAGGGGTTTTGTTTACTTATTGAACATCTTTAAGTTCATGGAGACCAAAAAAAATTATTCTAAATCAGTTGTCATTAGCACTCCATAAAACTTATAGTGTATACATATATGTATGTTATAATTTGTATAGTTAGTTATAAATTCTGATTTATAGCTTTCCTGATTTTCATTTGAATTTGATCTAAAACAAGTTTTAATCTGATTTATTTGAGATTGAGTTGTTCAAGTGTTTGTGAAGTTATATATATACGTCACTACTCATATGTTCTAGCAGCACTAATGATGAGCTTCACTTCTGACATGTCTTCATAACAACAAAATTATGCTACAAGCACATGCAGATAGTTAAGTTTGTCTTATTATATGGTATTTGTGGTGTTTGAACTCTTGTGATGAGGCACAGAGAGATGATATGGCCTGTATTTAATGTAAAAAGACAACAGAATTATATATCAGCCCTCCACTTTCCACTAATTATACCTCTACCAAGTAAAAAGGACTGATCTATAGATGTGGTGCATCCTTTTGAACTGTAAGGGCTTTGATGTGAGCTGTTCTAAGTGTGCAAACCTTTCTGTTTCCGTAGTTAAGCATCTGCCTATTTCCTTTAAATCTAACAGGGTCCTCCCGGCCCTCCCGGCAATGATGGAATCCCTGGACAGCCTGGCCTTCCTGGGCCCCCAGGCCCCCCTGGACCTCCTGGCCTTGGTGGAGTAAGTATCTCAACCTAAAGTGGGAAAAAACTAAATATCTCCAACAGATAGATGAAAGGTGTGACTTAAAAGTACCTTCAGGCCAGGTGCAAACTTCTGGAGTTGGTCTAGGCCAGAATTGATATTAAATCACATTTAAAAGACCTTAAGGTCACAGGGCTGTCACATTTCAGCACCATTAAGTGGACAGCACCCTCGGGGCAGTGGCTAGAGTTGCACACAGGCTTGCAAAGCTTGTGATGAGGCTCAAGATAAGCTAGCTAGATATATTCTGTTACATTTCATCATGTCCTGTGCTGAGATGAGCACAGATCCTCTTTAAGGGTCTCTCATCTTATCCTTTGTAAGAACTAAATGATCCCAGTCCAAATTACTAACAAGGTCTTTGCTTTTTCTCCCCTTTCTCCACAGAACTTTTCTCCTCAGATGTCTGGTGGCTTTGATGAGAAATCCGGAGGAGGAATGTCCGTCCCTGGCCCCATGGTAAAAATGCACACATGCTAACCTATAACGCATATTCTTATGCATGCATGCTACAAACCACTACGTGATGCAAATATCACTTCAATAAATGTATAATATACATGTCCACTTATTTATTTCCCATTCATCTTTTTATTGACAGACAGCACCAAATTAGCTGTTGCACTACAAACACATGCTCAACTAAGTGTATTCTTAATCTAAACAGAACTCACTGTAGGCCACTACAAGGCATATGTAGCATGTAGCTTCAAACAAAATATCCCATGAACAATATGTTCACCAATTGTTACTTTGTTATGTTTACTGACTGTCTCTTTTTTTAACAGGGACCTATGGGCCCCCGTGGACCCCCTGGGCCTCCTGGAACTCCTGTGAGTACTCTTTAACAGTTTTTAAAAGTCTTATCATCCTGACATATAATATGTTTAAATCACTTACATATTGGAAGTCATATATTAAATTAATAGATAAATACAAATAGGCATCATGCATTTGTCCTGTTTTGGTCGTTGTCATGAAAATTATTTATTGTGAAATTAGTTTTTGAACCTGGGAAAATCAGAATAAAGTTACTTTTATTAGATTCACCAAGGAATTCTAAATGAGCTACGACCCATTTCCTTAATGCTAATTAATTTAACATGCAATATCATGTAAAAATCTTGTGCTTTTTGTAATTTGTGCACTTTGTCCTCCTCTACAGGGACCTCAAGGTTTTACTGGTCCCCCTGGTGAGCCCGGTGAGGCTGGTGCTCCTGTGAGTATCTAAACAAGTCATTTGTACATCCATCCAATCAAACACACAGCTTTTTCTCAGTAAATATCTGAGGTGAATCTGAAGCCACTTTGCTTGTTTACATTCACCCACATTCATTTTACTCTCACCTACTTACTTATGTGACTCCAGTTTGACTCATTTGGGTCAAATGAGGTCAAGATGGTTCAAGGTTCATGAATCTTGACCTCAGCCACCTAGATTGCTTTTCTACTGAGTGGATGCATGACATCCAGCCTGTTTATTTGTATAACAGAGGTCTGTAACCGGCCAGCAAATAGTCCGTTAAGACAATATTTCATTTTTTTATCATCTGGATAATTCACTCTGCCAAAGTGTGACTCACTCATTCCGCCACAATGTGAAACACATAAAGATACACTCACATGTACACAAATGTTTTTCCTAACCTAGATTTTTTTCTGCTGCTTCCTGCTTTAGGGTCCAATGGGTCCCCGTGGTGCTGCTGGTCCCCCTGGAAAGAACGGAGAGGATGTAAGTAATCCACATAATGCTTAGGTTTTGCTTTAAGATGATGTAAGAAGAATCTTTAATCATGAATGCAGTGTAGTTCTGTTATGGTACAGTACATTCTTCATCTAAGATTTCAAGGAGCCAAGCATTACAGTATTTTTATCAGCGTCATAGAGAAACGGATAAATCAGGAAACAGTGACAGTGAAATTATTTCTCATAATTCATTCTAGGTTTTAAACAATGCCACATTCTTTTCATTCAGTTTCTTTCTCCTTTTCTCATCTGCTTTTCTCTGACTCTGTAGGGTGAGTCTGGCAAACCCGGTCGCCCCGGTGAGCGCGGACCCTCTGGCCCACAGGTGAGTGTTGCAAAAAGGACCATTCACAGGATTTGCTAATTATGTTAGTTATTATCATTA
This sequence comes from Zacco platypus, assembly GCA_038088235.1. Taxonomy (NCBI): domain Eukaryota; kingdom Metazoa; phylum Chordata; class Actinopteri; order Cypriniformes; family Xenocyprididae; genus Zacco; species Zacco platypus. Next base: position 15,909,719 of record CM076083.1, on the reverse strand, counting down.
TGGTGTATGACCTACAAAAGTAGCAAAGGCTGTAAAATTCTATCCCTTTTCCCCTAGGGTGCTCGTGGATTCCCCGGAACCCCTGGACTTCCAGGCATCAAGGGACACAGAGTGAGTGCTCTAGCTCTAGGAAGTGGTTCCTCTCATTTCATCAACCCATGTCTACATGAATTATAACTTTACGTGCATCCTCTGTACCTCAGGGATTCAGCGGTCTAGATGGAGCTAAGGGAGATACTGGCCCTTCTGGACCTAAGGTGAAGTAAAATCAGTATTGCACTTTAAACCTAAATTTCAGAGTAAGCAGACCACTTAACATGCTGCTTTGTCCATTAGGGTGAGGCCGGTGCCCCTGGTGAGAACGGAACTCCTGGTGCAATGGTAAGTATCATTTATTCACACTCGATTTGCATATTTGAGCATGACTTTCGTGCTATTTTGCAATTTGTTTCTCTCATCGAAATATGTAGTCCTTTCTAATGTAACTATTTCCCAGGGTCCTCGTGGTCTGCCTGGCGAGAGAGGCCGTGCTGGTCCTCCTGGCGCTGCTGTAAGTAACCCTTATAGCCTTGAAGTGATCTGTACTTTATTATTGTCTTGATATATTACTTAGGTTACAATATTATACATAATTTGTAGCTGTGACATGGATATTGATCATTTCACAGTAGCTTAACAGCATTTTTCAAAGACATACTGACCTTTTGGATCATTTTACACACATTGAGATAATCCCTCAAAGATAAAACGCAGTATTTATAATTCCTTTATCTAAATCCTCTAAAGTGCACAGATATAAATAATGAATGAGTTTCAAATAAATACAACTTCTCAATTTTTCAGGGTGCTCGTGGTAATGATGGTGCCGCTGGAGCTGCTGGTCCTCCTGTAAGTAGGCATTTAAAAACAAAATAGACCAGATTCTTTTTGTAAACCCACCAGAATGATGAGTAGATAACTTAATATAATTTCTTTTCTTTTTCTATTTTTAGGGCCCAACTGGCCCTGCTGGTCCCCCAGGATTCCCTGGTGGCCCTGGAGCTAAGGTAAACAAATACTCTCATTTGTTCACATAATTATACATATGAACTCCAAATCAGACCAAACAAATAGCTAGAGTCCCACAAGGTGGCACTATATTTGGGCCAATAAAGCCAGATGTCGGTGTTCTCGACAACTTGATTATGTATGTCTACATGAAGAGTTGATCTTTGGAAATGTGTTAGTAGGTCAAAACTTATTTATTTGAACGTATTATTTGTTTGGAGCTTGAATGATCCACAATAGATCATGTAATAGAAAGTCATCATGCAGCATTAAAAACAAAATGAAACTTGAGATGGCATACAAACTTATCTTCTAGCGTCATAGAGACATTGATCATCTTAAGGGTTTTTTATGGATTATATAGACAATTCTTCATTGACATTGAGAGTTGAGATGCCCATTGTAGCTCTTCATAAGTGTTATGTTGACCCATCTCACTCTTGCGCTTTGCTTTCTTCAGGGAGAGGTTGGTGCTCAGGGAGCTCGTGGTGCAGAGGGACCCCAGGGAGCCCGTGGTGAGGCTGGTAACCCCGGACCCGCTGGTCCTGCTGGACCCGCTGTGAGTGAATTTTTTTAAACATCAACAATAATATTATATTTTTTCAGTCTGAAATATCAGTTAATTGTGCAGTTCAGTCCTGACCAACTTGTTAATTGTAATTTCCTTCTACTCTAGGGTAACAATGGAGCTGATGGTTCCGCTGGTCCCAAGGGTGCTCCTGTAAGTATCGGTTTAGACTTCATCCATAAAATACTCTTGTTGATAAAAGTTCTTCTTTAGGCCAACATATTTCCTCTTCCTGGATTAGATCTTTGATGTTAGTAAATTAACACCCACATCTTTGTTACTCTCTGCTGCCACCTGCAGGGCACTCCTGGTATTGCTGGTGCTCCTGGTTTCCCTGGACCTCGCGGTCCTCCCGGACCTGCTGGAGCTTCTGGTGCCCCTGGCCCTAAGGGTAACACCGTAAGTCTCCATTTCTTCTCAGATCATCAGCCACATTATTTCAAACGAAATGTGAATTATTTCACACAATTACTTTTTACATTTTACAGGGTGAGGCCGGTGCCCCTGGTTCCAAAGGAGAGGCTGGTGCTAAAGGAGAGGCTGTAAGTATAAACTTCACTTATTTGATCTAGCAAGCTTTATCACTCACTTCATCATTTTTAAAACTCCATTTTATCAATCGTATCATGCAAATTTTGCTGAAACATTCCACAGCTTTGTGTCCTAGGACTGACAAAGCAACAGTTACACAATTGATTTCTAGTCTGTTTCATTTCTAACCATCTTCTTTTGCGTGTGTGTGCTTACCCAGGGTGCCCAAGGAGTTCAGGGTCCCCCTGGCCCACCTGGTGAGGAAGGCAAAAGAGGAGCCCGTGGTGAGCCCGGTGCTGCCGGTGGCCGTGGACCCCCTGGTGAACGTGTATGTACCCACACTTAAACCTCTCCAGATAATTGAAAATATTAGTAAGAACCTTAAAAGCGGCCTAGACCATAACAATTACACACCTCTTTATGCAGGGAGCTCCTGGTGCTCGTGGTTTCCCTGGTGCTGATGGATCTGCAGGTCCCAAGGTAGGTCTACAAAAGATACAAAATGTTTCATACTAATTAAAAACATATTTACTTAGCAACAAAACAGAAAATAATCAGAAAATCTGTTTTGGATATTGTCATATTCAAATGTCATATTTCAGCAATAGTAAATGGTGCAATGCTTTGTGATCTCTTTAACAGGGTGCCCCTGGTGAGCGTGGAGGCCCTGGAGTTGTTGGACCTAAGGGTGCCACTGGTGAGCCTGGCCGCAATGGTGAACCTGGTATGCCAGGATCCAAGGTGAGAAAATTGGCATCAACAGGAATGCTATATATGATTGGTGGGATTGATTGATTAGTATGTCTGACCCCCTCTCTCTTCATGCCAATTACAGGGTTTGACTGGTAGCCCTGGCAGCCCTGGACCTGACGGAAAGACCGGATCAGCTGTGAGTCCCCACACAATTTCCCATAATGTCACAACAAACCCACTACACCATAACAGATAACCCAAATGCATGCTGGTTGGATCCCGTGTTTGAAATCCAAAAATATCAAGCCTAAAACTGCTTTTGACCCTTTAGATTGTTTATTCCAGAACATTTAAAGAAAAAGAGGTTTTAATAGGTTTTGACCCCAATCAGGCCTGGTTTCACAGACAGGGCTTAGATTAAGCAAGTATTAGACCTGAATGTCCACAATTAGGACATTTAAGTTGCTTATATAAAATTGCCTTAGAAAAAAACTTTACTGGTGTGCATCTTGAGACAAAACAATGACAGTAAAATATTTTAAGATATGTCAGTGCAAATTGCTTTCAGTTAAAACAGCTCAAACATGCATTTTAGTCTGGGACTAGGCTTAAGCCTTGTCTGTGAAAACGGGAGTTAACCACCTCCAAATTAATATATTCCCATATCATACACTAATTCCCATATATTCATTTTTATTTACAAACCCATACTCAGATATTCATACAAGGTAGAAAAGGATCAAAGCTCACATCTATTTGTTTTATATTTGATGTCCAGGGTACTCCTGGACAAGATGGCCGCCCTGGACCACCTGGCCCCGTTGGAGCCAGAGGACAGCCTGGTGTCATGGGATTCCCTGGACCTAAGGGTGCTGCTGTGAGTGCTCTAAACTCTCTTTACTGTTTCGGTTTGAAACAAACTACACTATAAAATCTTAGTATTCTCACTGCATAGTCAAAATGCGATCTAAAAAATGCTTATGTCTAAGAAACTTTTGAGTCCTGGTTCAGTGTCAGTCTGATGTTTATTTTTGCCCCTGTTCAGGGTGAAGCTGGCAAACCTGGTGAGAGAGGTGTGATGGGTGCTCTTGGTGCAACTGTAAGTATCTGTGCTTTTGTTTCCACACCACAGTTATCTTTTACCCTTTTTTAGTTCATGGTGTCTTAGTCTGGGCCTTATTCTATTGTGTTTTATGCTAATACTATAGGGCGCTCCCGGTAAAGACGGTGATGTTGGTGCCCCTGGTGCTCCTGGACCTGCTGTAAGTAGCATTTCAATATCCCATAATGCATATTGTCATTTAACATTATTTCAGTCTCATTTTAAACAGGTTAAACAATGTTCACATAATGGCCATAATTATAACATTAAAATATATAGCTTCAACTTATATTGTTCTTCCATCTACTACTTTACAATAATACTCACAATAACAATGAAGTATAATTACTTTAATAAACAACAGTGTTTCATGATATTGTTTTCATCAATAGGGGCCTGCTGGTGAGAGAGGTGAACAGGGAGCCGCTGGTCCTCCCGGATTCCAGGTGAGTGTGCCCACTCATCTTACCAACCCTATCCACTCCATACACAATATTTTTTTGTCTTAGATATCGACATCAATATGCTCATCTCTTTTTTTGTCGATCTAAATGACAGGGTCTGCCAGGACCTCAGGGTGCTACCGGTGAGCCTGGCAAGTCTGGCGAGCAGGTAAGTTGCTAGACAATGTGTTGATATGGAACTTCTGTTTATTATATCATCCTGAAGATGTGAACTTAAGATCTAAAATGATTACTAGGGATTTAGGAAAGTTCAGCATTGCTTGCAAGGATACTATGCATAAACATGCACTTTCCTTGACACTTCTATTAGCAATAGCTTTGGGCAACAGCAATCATGTCCCATTAGAAATGAAAGGCCAAGCAACACAACACTGATTTGTCTTCTTTGGCCTATTACAGGGTGTTCCTGGAGAGGCTGGAGCTCCTGGACCTTCTGGATCCAGAGTGAGTATCTACAGCATGATCACCAAATGGCACATTAGCCGTAATACTAATTATGGTTCTAGATATGTGAGGCGGACAAGAACTGATGGTATCTCTGTTTACTTTTTACCCAGGGTGACAGAGGATTCCCTGGTGAGCGTGGTGCTCCTGGCCCTGCTGGTCCTGCTGGCGCTCGTGGTTCTCCTGGTTCAGCTGGTAACGATGGTGCCAAGGTGAGTCTCACCTGTCCTGACACACTTTATTGAAGTTATCCCACACTTGGCTAAGCAAAATCCAGAGGATGTCCCAAAATGCCAATCAAACAGAGTATAATATCAAATTACTGTATGTATCAACATAAGATTTTTTTTCTTGCTTTCTTAGGGTGATGCTGGTGCTGCAGGTGCTCCTGGCGCTCAGGGTCCTCCCGGACTTCAAGGAATGCCTGGCGAACGTGGTGCTGCTGGTCTGCCAGGTCTTAAGGGTGACAGAGTGAGTACTAATGATGCACCTCTCTAAACTTTGAGAGCTGTTCCTGACAAGAACGCAATACTCACTCACAGCAATTCAAGTGAGCAAATGACACAAATTCTCAAAACTCATAAAAAACTCTTATCCCAGGGTGACCAAGGTGCCAAGGGAACTGATGGTGCCCCTGGTAAAGATGGCATCCGTGGTATGACCGGACCAATTGGACCTCCCGGACCTGCTGGAGCTCCTGGTGACAAGGTGAGTGTCTTTTGTGCTAGATTCCATATATCTATAATCACTGATGATATTTCTTGAAGAACATGAAGTTGAAGAACATATTTAACCATGGCTCTATCATTTGTATTTTAATATAGGGAGAGACTGGTGCTGCTGGACTTGTTGGACCTACTGGTGCCCGTGGACCACCTGTAAGCACAATCCTTGATGCACAGATATACTACACAAAATTGACCATTTGATGAAACATTGAAGTTCTTTTACTAAAATTATCTCATTGCATCACCTGTTTTTCAATTACAAATAGGGTGAGCGTGGAGAGACTGGTTCTCCAGGACCTGCTGGATTTGCTGGACCTCCTGTGAGTAACAAACTCTAATATATATATATTCTTATAAAGTGTTTAAACAATTACAGACCAGTTCTTTGTTCAAACATCTCATTTCACTCCAACAGGGTGCTGATGGTCTGCCTGGTGCTAAGGGAGAGGCTGGAGACAATGGTGCTAAGGGTGATTCTGGTCCTCCAGGACCTGCAGGAGCAACTGGTGCCCCCGGACCTCAGGTGTGATCACCTTCTTAGATCATCTCCTCATCCAAAACAGACACATTGCTACTTTGGGTCTATAAAGTTTGATCCATGAAATAGTCATGGTTGTTTATACTAATGTTGACATTCAAATTTTTAATCATATTGATTTGTACAGGGTCCTGTTGGTGCTACTGGACCCAAGGGTGCCCGTGGTGCTGCTGGTCCCCCTGTGAGTATGACTTCCACAATTTCATATTTCTGGGTGTTATGGTAGTACTTGACACATTTAAAAATTACAATATGTCATGCATCACAATTGGAGTAATCCATTTTTACTTTTTTGTAAAGGGTGCTACTGGCTTCCCTGGTGCTGCTGGCAGAGTTGGACCTCCCGGCCCTGCTGTAAGAACCTCTACAGCTATGATTTAGATACTACTTATTTGTACATCAAGGTACTAATTGTGATCCTCTTCCATAATTAACAACAGTTTTCTAATTGCTTCTTGTCTTTCTTAGGGAAACTCTGGACCCCCAGGACCTCCTGGACCCGGTGGTAAGGAGGGCCAGAAAGGTAACCGTGGTGAGACTGGACCTGCTGGCCGCACTGGTGAAGTTGGTGCTGCTGGACCACCTGGTGCCCCTGGTGAGAAAGGAAATCCCGGAGCTGAGGGTCCCACTGTAAGTCTTTCACGGCGAACAATAACATTATTGCCTTACCTTCTGCCCTTGCTAAATACATGACTATAAGCAAATTATGAATGTAATATCAATTACAGTGCCTTGCAAAATTATTCTAATGTCTTAAACCGTTCTCTCAGACCCTCACATTTTTTGGTTGTGTTGTATGTGCACAACATATATTTATTTTAGCATTTAAAATGCTATTCTGGTCTCATCTGACCACAAAGTCTTTTCCCATATCACAGCAGACACAATGTTATGCTTTTAGGCAAACTGCAGATGAGATTTAATATGGTTCTTTTTGAGTAAAGGCCTGTAAACTATGCACAAGGAGATTACTGGCCTCTCAGTTTTTTCTCTCACAAGTCATCCCCAAAATGAAAGGCAGGATGGTTTTAAATACTTATGTTTTGAAATAATATTAATTTGTGCCCTTTTTTAATTCATGGATTTGTTTCTCTTTAGTCATCAATTTCACACTTATCTTACAAATTCACAACTTACAATATCACTATTCAACTAAGACTTGTTGGCTACCAAATGTGGTAGTTATTTAATCGATTATAGTTAGAGTTCAATTGTAAGACATTGTTTTCAATTGTTTTCCGTAATAATTTGTCTGCTACAGGGAAATAAGATTCACCCTCTGTCTTCCATCTTGATCTCTATGCTAGTATAAATTAGTAGATATGTATACATAAATTCTATCTATAAGAACAAAAAAAATATAGACATTGCCTGTGATGAACTTCCTAGCCTATATTATCTCTCTAATATCCCTCCTTCTTTTCTTGCAGGGACCTTCTGGTACACCTGGACCTCAAGGTATTGCTGGTCAGCGTGGTATTGTTGGTCTCCCTGGACAAAGAGGCGAGCGTGGTTTCCCTGGTCTCCCCGGCCCATCTGTAAGTATTCTGGCTACCCTGTTTTACACTCTTTGATGGCTCATCTACTGCCATACAATCATGAACTTGTTTTATTCAGCCAGTATCTTCTTTCAAAAGTTTGTCTTGTTGGAAAGTTGGTTTCTTAAGCATCAACCATGGTAAAGATTTCATCATACTTCTTTTCATCATTCCATATAGGGAGAGCCTGGCAAACAGGGGCCCTCTGGTCCCTCTGGTGAACGTGGACCTCCTGGACCCATGGGACCCCCTGGACTTGCTGGACCTCCTGGCGAGCCTGGTCGTGAGGTAAGGATGCACATTTATACACCAATGCTTGTTGAATTTCATTGACATAGACCAACTGACTCAATAGTGTCCTGCCTTGTTGACACCTGTGTACTTTGCTTTATATTAGGGTACTCCAGGTAATGAGGGTTCTGCTGGACGTGATGGTGCTCCTGGCCCCAAGGTGAGTTGCATCCTTCATGGTTCCCCATAATACAACACTTTAAGTAGCCAAACCTCTTTACCATACATTAGTTTGTGTGACTATAGTGGTATCTCTTACAAAATTGTGTTCTTCCACTCATGACATAGGGTGACCGTGGTGAGAGTGGCGCTGCTGGCACTCCCGGTGCTCCTGGACCTCCTGGTGCTCCTGGACCCATTGGCCCTGCTGGAAAGACTGGTGATCGTGGAGAGTCTGTAAGTGTCCCCATGTCCAGTAATGAATTGAACTTTTGATGGCTTAAAAAGCATGGGAGTAGATTAAATATATTTGTTTTTCCTTCTTAGGGCCCTGCTGGTCCTGCTGGTGCTGCTGGCCCTGCTGGTCCCCGTGGACCCGCTGTAAGTACTGACTCAAAAACTGAAACCACAAAAGAATTGCCAAACAAGACCCCACATGGAGCTTCATCTGTGGTATACACTCTATTGTCTGAGGTGCAATGTCTTTATTTAGGGACCCGCTGGAGCTCGTGGAGACAAGGGTGAGACTGGCGAGGCTGGTGAGAGAGGCATGAAGGGACACAGAGGATTTACTGGAATGCAGGGACCCCCAGGACCTCCTGTAAGTGACTCTGTTTAGCTTATGGAACTTAGAGTAAAAATCCCGAATGGAATATCCATAGCTTAAAATCTTCTTTTTTCTTGTCCATAGGGACCTTCTGGCGAGCCTGGACCTGCTGGAGCTTCTGGACCCGCTGGACCTAGAGTAAGTATTATTATAAAATATATAATCTTCCTGCACTTGTACTACCATTATTTTTCTGCTTTGATCAAGCAGTTGAAGCATATACACTGTGGCCTGAATGTTCTGAAGTTAATTCTGACTGGATTTGGATGTTTCTGTTGTTCTATTAATAGGGCCCTGCTGGATCTGGTGGAGCTGCTGGTAAGGATGGTATGAGCGGACTTCCTGGACCCATTGGACCTCCTGGACCCCGTGGTCGCAATGGAGAAATTGGACCAGCTGTGGGTGATTCTTTCTTTTTCTACATGACAGTGCACCCTGTAAACCAAATATATACTTTAACCTTTCCATATTTGGTTTACTCTCTGATATAGGGACCTCCTGGATCTCCCGGACCCCCTGGACCTCCTGGACCCTCTGGTGGTGGATTTGACATCGGCTTCATTGCCCAGCCACAGGAGAAGGCCCCTGATCCCTTCCGTCACTTCCGTGCCGACGATGCCAATGTGATGCGCGACCGTGACCTGGAGGTTGACACCACCCTGAAATCCCTGAGCCAGCAGATTGAGAGCATCATGAGCCCAGATGGCACCAAGAAGAACCCTGCTCGCACTTGCCGTGACCTGAAGATGTGCCACCCAGACTGGAAGAGCGGTACGTTTCTCAATTACACAATAATTCTACAGTCATCATACTACATTGTCATGCTTACTTTAATCCTCTCATTCCTTAAAAACAAAACACAGGTGAGTACTGGATTGACCCTGACCAGGGCTGCAACCAGGATGCCATCAAGGTCTTCTGCAACATGGAAACTGGCGAGACCTGTGTCTACCCAGCTGACTCCTCCATTCCCAAGAAGAACTGGTACACAAGCAAGAACATCAAGGAGAAGAAGCACGTCTGGTTCGGAGAGGCCATGACCGATGGCTTCCAGGTGAGGATGTCAACTAGGTCAAAAAGTAAAGCAGATTTTTTTTCACATGTCTGTTTATTATATTTGCTCATTTTCTTGTGCTTTCCTCTCAAAACCTACAGTTCGAGTATGGCAGCGAGGGCTCCAAGGTTGAGGATGTTAACATTCAGCTCACCTTCCTGCGCCTCATGTCCACTGAGGCCTCCCAGAATATTACATACCACTGCAAGAACAGCATTGCATACATGGACCAGGCTTCTGGCAACCTGAAGAAGGCTCTTCTGCTGCAGGGCTCCAACGAGATTGAGATCAGAGCAGAGGGCAACAGCCGCTTCACATACAGTGTCACTGAGGATGGTTGCACGGTGAGTTCTTGATGCGACTGCCACAATCCTTCAGCATTTCAATATCACAACAGTACTGTTTATTTGAAAATAAGAGTTAATACAAGATACATTATTAAAATGACAATATCAAAGCATTACTTCATGAGATTACATTAACATAGATTCATTTAGCGAATTCATATTCATGCAAATGAACTTCCATTAATTTAGCAATATAAATGTTTATTAAAGCAACATAAAGACTGGTTTTGTAAAGGTTCTAATTCTATCCCTGTTTTCCTTTTTTTTTCTCCATCTCTCCAGTCGCACACCGGTGCATGGGGCAAGACAGTCATTGACTACAAAACAACGAAAACATCCCGTCTGCCTATTATTGACATCGCCCCTATGGACGTTGGTGCACCTAATCAGGAATTTGGCATTGAAGTTGGCCCAGTCTGCTTCTTGTAAAAAAGAAATCTGGACTTGAGATTGTTTGTGTGCGTGTGTGTTTTTTTCTAGCAATCATCTCTCTAAAAATCTTTTCTATGCATTAAAACCAAACCCTAGAATTCAATTTGGCTGTCCAAATGGTCCACTTGCTTAGACCTGTGCTTCAGAAGACAGTGGTTGTGTGTTATCAGGCTTTTTTTTGGACCACTATTTTGTCACCACCCACACTGAGGATACTTTAGAAGACTCATTTGTTTCACTGGCAACAAGAAAATAATATATACTTATAAAGTGTAAAATTCCCCTGGAGTTTTAAAGAAACAACAATGATTCAAGTGACTTTTTTTCAACCACTGAGGAAGGACAATGAAAGCGCAAAACCAAATGCTTTGTACCATGTTCAGGTGTTAAATAAATCTGTAAAATGACATTTAAGTGTCTTTGTGTTATACCCATTAGGACCAACGGGTGCCGAATGCCAGCGTTCCTCTCAAGAGTCACACAAAGTTCATCTAGTAGAGACAGGGGTTCAACTTTGTTTTGATGTCTTATGGCTACCTCAAAAAAGAAACCTGCAATTTCCAGTGTTGACCAACACCAGGTCAGGATTTTACTTGGCAGAAGTATGGTTAAAAGATCAAGTGACAGCTGTAAAGGTGCTATTTCCTCATGAGGTCCTGAAAGTTCCAAAAGTAATGTATTGTTCGTCGCTTTTGCTCACAGGGCCTTTGGTGCTAAAGAAACCTTAGTATCTTGCTGCCCAGTTGTAACAGATGCCTCTCTTTCTCAAGTGTAAGCTAAGAGCCAAACAGCAGAGCTTTTGTTAAGAAGCAGTACTGTAGCTGTGATGCACACAGTCTTTTCAAGTGCAGAATAAGCATGTGGAGTCTGTTTTTATGTTCCAAACACCTTTTGACACTTTTTGGTTGTTGTCTTTTGGTTTCTTTGCAAAATATCCCCCCCGTGTTGTCCAGTTGCTTCTAGCTATATCCCCACTCCCTTCCCATCCTTCTTTAATCAGGATTTTGTTTTGTTTTTACCTAGTTTTTTTTTTTTTTTAAAGCATAAAACAGGCAATCAAATAGAAAAGTCCTAAAATTATGAGAGAAGCACACCATAGGGGGGTTAAAACAAGAAGATCTGTACCTATTTTGTATATGTATAATAATTTGAGATGTTTTTAATTATTTTGAATGCTGAAATAAAGCATGTTAAGTGGTCGACCTTATGTTTGTCAGAAGTGATCTTGACTCGTCCCTGACTGCCCAATGGACTTGAATGAAGCACAGCTTGCACCTGTTACAGTTGTTTTGACTAAAAGGAAAGATTAAAGAAAATATCAGAAACGTCTTCTACTTTTTTGGTGCTTTTTTCATGTTGTTATTTTTGCGAAAGTAGTTTGTTATACTACTGAGCAATCCATGGCCGACTGGACATAACCTCTGAGCAAAACTACTTAAAGTTACCATGTTAGGAAGAAAATACTGTATGTTCTGATGCTCCCGTGTACTAACCTTGTGCAGCCTTGAAGCACTTGTGTTGACAAAAATCTGTCTAGAAGTCATTGCACTCCAAGATGATGTGGATAATATTCCACTGATAATCCAACGGTGAAAATTCAGATCAAGACTCGCTCGTGTCGGTTGATGGTTGTCGCTCCAAACTCCACATCTGTTGAAATCATCCATCTATTGAGCTGTTGAGAATTGTATAATCCACGAGCAGAGAATTCCTTGAAAGCTGAGAGAGATGTTGCTGTGAATATACTTATTTTTAAATATTTCAATACCAAGTATTCAAAAGTGGAGCTTTAGCAGAGCTTAAACTGAGGAGAACCAGTCTTTTGCTGCAGTGTGCTCTCAAATGCTAAAGGTGGTCGGTGGTGAAGGTGGCAGTCCTGTAGGACACAACAGGGCCATTGTATCAAAAGGTATGCGGAGGCTTCCGTAGTGGGGGGCTTGAATGTCTAAACTGCTAACTGGATCCATGCACTCACTTTCAGTTTTAAACACTGAAATTCTTTGGGGAAGGGGAAAACTTTGCAAACCTAACTAAAGTGAAATAGTAGGCTTTATTTAAAGAGTAGCTGAAAACTATGATGTGTAGAACTCAGTAGCAGTGACTGTTGCATCTAGCTCCAACTAAATGAATTTTTTTTTGTAGTTCATTTAATGAATCGAACATAGTTTTAGTTCTAAAATTTTTATTCCCTATATAAATCATTTGCAATAAATTTTAAACATAGCAAATATTCCACATACAATAAATATAGGTGAAGGACAGTATAAAAAAGTTATGAGTTAGAGTAAGAAATGCATAAAATGAGGTTAGGTGAATTGGAAAAACTGGCTTCAATCTTCACATGCTATGTTCTTTGTGCTTACAGGGCAATCTTTTTATTTTTATTTTTTATTGCCTGGAAGAGTATAGGATGTTGTTGTAACAGCTTAAAACAATGAAAAATAATCATTCAAGGCATTAGTTTATAGGTCTGGAGGCCAGCTGCATAAAAAAGGAATAATTGGTCTTAATTCAAATTAGTCAACCTTTTCATGAAACTGTTATTTATGTAAAGTTATGAGCAGTCTTGAAGGGAACAAATTAGATGACTCCACTATACTCGTCTCTAAACAGTTTATGCAGCTGAACGCAGGAAGACTGTACTCGTACTGGCTCCTTGTGCCCTCTACTGGCTGAAGTATAGTAGATAATACAACAAAGGATTTTTATCACACTGAAAATGGTATTTAAACTGACAAAATATTCAAGTACATGCAAGTTAATGTGTAGGATAGGCTGAAATGTGTAAGCAGAGCTCGCCCTAATGTTTCACTATATGGTACTGTGAATGCTTTAGCTATTAAACTACTATACCTAACTCTATAAGCAAATGAAATGACGTTAAGTTAGTAACTAATTTACATTTGATAGGTGTTCGTACTGATGTTGTACATGGTCATTTGTAAACTGGGCGCTAGCAAATCGTTTAATCCACAGCACGCACTTCTTAAGATCTGGAAAAGAAAAAAATCCCCATCCTTTCAGGCAACCTTGTGTCACAACAAATGGTCCGGCTACAAGTGTGTTTTCCCCCTGTTTAAAACTATAAAAACACAGATCCTCCATAAGACTTGGAAAAAAGTTGAAAAAGTGCAAAGGCTTCTCTGGCTACAGTTACTAAGGTAGGATTGGCCAGTAACATTTTAAAGGGAGGCTTAGTTTGGAGTTGGGAATTTGACATTGGGGGAAGTAACAATCACTATGAAAGAAAACAATGAGAATTTATAGCCTAGGAACAGACGACCAAATGTGCAAAATCGACAGACACATTTAATAAGTTGATGATTTAAGGCCCAGAAAAAGCCACTATATGGTGACAGGTAGCATACTGTGCTACAGTATCAAGTGTGCGTAAAACATATTATGGATATTCAAATGAAATGCAACATTTCACTGTTACCATTAAAATTGGCCAAAACAATGGTTTAATATTTTTGGTTTTTTCCTTTTCCATTTTTGCAGTTTCATTGTTATAAACTGATTGTATATCATTTTCCTGAAAAGAAAAGAAAATCAGTAACTTAGGCTACCGCATTTTATGCCCTAAAAAAGTCACAAAACACAAAGTTTTGTGTTCTGACCTCACAAAGATTACACCATTAGCTCTCTTGTGCATTGCATGTTTGTACTATATACCTGAAACTTTGTGATCAACATGTATCCCTTGTGGTTGTTACTAAACACCTCAGGTAAATAATTTGAAATGTAGTTTTGTCAAAAGAAAGAAGGTTCAGTCATACATTTAAAAAGAGAAAATGATGTGTTTGTCGCACACATCCAAAGAGTTTTTAGTCCAGTGAGGAAACCACTCAGCTAATTTAGATGTTTCTGTTAAATATTATTTTGCTTGCTTGTATATATATATTTTTTTCTATTTTGTCCCAATCTATTTTATGTATCCCCTGTATGCATTGTTCAATAAAAAGAAAGAAAGAAACCGTTCAGCTACAATAAAACGTTGGTCATCGCAGACTGTTTGAAAAGGAATTAAAGAATAAAATAAAGTAAAGGTTTTATTTAAAGAAAATAGATAACATGGCTTGCATTTGTGGCAAACAAATGTATAAATGTTTAAATGTTTAAAATCACGTGTTCTCTCTCTCTCACACACACATACACACACACACACACTCTCTCTCAAACACACACACACACTCTCTCTCTCTCTCTCACATACACACTCACACACACACACACACACTCTCTCTCTCAAACACACACACACACTCTCTCTCTCTCTCTCACATACACACACACACACACACACACTCTCTCTCTCTCAAACACACACACACACACACTATGAGAAGAAGAAGATTTAATTTGCAAAAACAGATAGGCCAACGGCGTTTTTATTAATTCTCAGAAATCATGTTTGTTTCTTTGTTTGTTTGTTTGGGTTTTTTTTTTGTGCATTCCAAGTAATATCAATCAAACTGCAGTTGGGTTGTTATGATTAAGTAATAATAACTAAAAAAAAATACTGGTATCTTAGAAGTTCATTGAAAGTATGTTTTTTTTTATATATATTAAAGTGCGTTTTTTAGCAAAAGCAGATAACTCCACATTTCATGTTTCAGAGTTAACAAAAACCAAATAATTCAAAACAAACGCAAAAGGAAAAACAACGTTTCAGCATGTAAGATGTGTATGGTGTACAAGGACTTGCTTACTGGGTGGTTGCCCTGCTCGCATAATAAACAAATTACAGCTGGTCCAAAACGCAGCTGCTAGAGTCCTAACTAGAACCAGGAAGTACGACCATATTAGCCCTGTTCTGTCAACACTGTCCTGGCTCCCTATTAAACATCGTATAGATTTTAAAATCTTGCTAACTACTTACAAAGCACTAAATGGCTTAGTTCCCCAGTACCTGAGTGAGCTCTTAATGCATTATAGTCCTTCGCGTCTTTTACGATCTCAGAATTCTGGCCAGTTGTTAATACCTAGAATATCAAAATCAGCCGCAGGCGGTAGATCCTTTTCCTATTTGGTACCTAAACTCTGGAACAATCTTCCTAGCATTGTTCGGGAAGCAGACACACTCTGTCAGTTTAAATCTAGACTAAAAACGCATCTATTTAACCTGGCATACACATGACGCATTATCAATTTTTGTCTTCATATCCGTTAAAGGATTGTTAGGCTGCATAGATCAGGTCAGCCGGAACCGGAAACACTTCCTATAACACCAGATGTAGTCGTTACATCAGAAGAATGGCGTCTACGCTAATTTTTGTCTCTCTGCTTATCCCGAGGTTTACCAATTAACGTGATGGCTGGATCCGGGCCGTGTTCGGGTCGGACGGGGAACCTGTGCCTGTGTGCGGCAGCAACGTGGCCCTGGAGTGTCGGCGGAGACTGTGTGAACTAGCTCATCCTTTGTGAAAACCTTACCGACTCATCAGCCAGTGGCACATATCCCAACAAACCGTCCCATACCGGCGTGATCAAAAAGATCTTAAACTAGATGGAACTAGATTAAATATTTTGACTGTTGCGATTCCAAATCGGTTTAATGACCTGTAACTCCTGGTTTCTGGTTTCTCCCAAGTTTTTTTTCTCCATTTGTTGGAGTTTTGGTTCCTTGCCGCTGTTGCCTTTGGCTTGCTTAAGTTGGGGACACTTGCTTGATATTCAAGAGTGTTTTTGATATGCCTGCATTGGCGCCGTTGTATGCGAACTGAGCTGAGCCGGACGATTACGTCACTCTTTTCTCCAGTGCTGATATACATAAATTAACTAGACTAATAACTATTGATCTTTGCAACGGAATAAATCAATAATATAAATAATAAGCTGGACAATGACACCATTTTCTTTGGGAGCTGCTATGCAGCCAAAATTATTTGCCAATTATTAATGTAAAGCTGCTTTGCCACAATTTACATTGTAAAAAGCGCTATATACTTGCAGGAGTCGAAATTATACGAAACTCCCTTCAGCTAGCGCGTCTTTTTGAAGTGACTAGCAGCCTTGTCACCTGTCCTGAATACTGCGCGCTGATTCGCTAAAACGGACTTACGGTTTTGTACACAAACAAGGTCGCTTGTCGGTTTCTGCTGTAAAACGTGAATACCTTGACAGTGGACAATTTAGGGTTCATAACGTGCTATATATGGAGAATAACCGTTTATCTGTTTTTGCAAATGAACTCTTCGAAAGTAAAGACAAATTCACATCTTATGAAGACTTCAGATGCCTCAACACCTGTGAAGATGTGACCCAAACCCATGCGAGGTCTTCAGATGACGCAATCTCTGGATCAACATGCCAATGGTAGGCCAAGTTTTTCTAAATATCCTAATAATTTGTTAACATGTATTCATTACTTAAATGAGCTCATTTTTCTGCCTTAAATTAATACATCGTTTATGTATACATTTGAACAAACTGCATGATTTGTATATATACATTTCTGAAATGAAATAACTTGCACAGTTAGGCCTACATCTGACATCACATCACTATAAAGTGTAATGTAGACACATTATGGCCAGCCGTTTTGACTTTAATTCATTCTCAGGATATGAACTTGTGATATCAACAATTACATTTTCACTAGTTAAAATGTTAATTCCTGATATCAGTTTTCCACTAGTAACAATGGCAATTTTTGATATCAAGAAGTATAGTTCCACTAGTAACAAAGTTCATTCTTGATAACAGGAATTACATTTCCACTAGTAAAAACTATAATTCTTGATATCTGTAATTGTATTTTCACTAGTGAAATCTTACCATAGGCCTCCATTCAAACTCTATTGTTGTTATCAAGAATTCAATTGTTGATATCAAAAATTGCCATTGTTACTAGTGGGAATCTAATTCCTGATATCAGGAATTAACATTTTAACTAGTGAAAATGTAATTGTTGATATCACAAGTTCATATCCTGAGAATGAATAAAAGTCAAATCGGCTTGCCATAGACACATACATTTCCTGTAAAGCTGCTTTGAACCAATATGTATTATGAACAGCGCTATACAAATAAATGTGAATAGAACTGAATTGAACAAATTTATGTTCATTAAATCAGTATAAGATGTTTTGTGTGTGAACTCAGGGAATCACCAGAAAGGTTTTGATGAAGTGTCATTCTTGAAACATGTACCCGTAAAAACATTAACACAAACATATAGGATGCACTCTTCCCCTGCCAGGTCTACTTGCAAACACCTTAAATGTTTTTCAGTTTTTTGTCTTTTTAACATTGATCAATCATATTGGTATGTTTGGAAACACAGATACAGATGTTCTAGAAAGAAAGAACCGATTCTGGGGTGTGTGGGTAATGAGGACTCTTTGGCTTGATGAATATTTCTGATTCTTTGTTTTAGGCACTAACATTAATCTATATTTTAGGTACTACTGATCATTCGATGGTGGCGTTACACACACACACACATGTTGTGTTTTTGTGTTTTGTGGGGACTTTCCATAGGCGTAATAGTTTTTATACAGTACAAACTGTATATTCTGTCTCCCTACACTACCCCTACCTCTAAACCTACCCATCACAGAAAATGTTCTGCTATTTTATATTTTCAAAAAAGATAATTCTGTATGATTTATAAGCTTGTTTCCTTGTGGGGACCAACAAAAGGTCCCCACAATATCAAGATTTACTGGTTTTACTTGCGTTGTGGGGACATTTGGTCCCCACAATGTAAGGAATACAAGTACACACACACAGTTGTTCTAAAAACAACATGCCCAGACATATTTACACTGGACTGTTTATAGATTGGACTGTATAATATATATTACAAATTACACACATTACACACTGTGCAAAACTTCATACTGGTATTTATTCTTGCTGCTATGTGGAATTTGCTTGTTGTGTGTTTTGCTTATGTGTGTTTTATCACAGGAGTTGAACTTGAAATTCCGTTGTACAGTAAAAGTGCAATGACAATAAATGTATTCAATCAATTCAATTCAATATTTATGTTAATGGATATAGATGTGTTTGGTGTATTAGTTTGAATACTGTTTATTAGCAGATCAGACTGGCAATAAGAGGGCAGTTGATAAAGGAGATCAGAGTGATTATTAGAGAAATAGAGGGCTAGATGGACTAGAAGTCTTTTCTTTAACTCTTTCTGGGTCTAAAGAATGTCAGCTGCAGCACAGCTTTATAGAATGCCCACAGTGACATCACATCTAATAAAATAGAATGTTCAGAATTCTGAATCAGCTGAATACACCAGTTCGTCTGCTTCATTGCATGATTTGTTCTGTTTGACAATATTCAATCTGGAAGTTTCACTCTGCTCGATTGCATATTTTGTTCAATTCAATAGTGTGATTTATTCAATCTGCAAGATTGTATACAAGACTACGTTTGCACAGTTGTCTAGAAGATTCAGCTGGTTGTCAAGAAACATCTAACCATGCTGATCACTGATATTCTGGTGCTGTACCGACACTGCTTTGCCAAGGTGAACAACCATTCACTTTGTACAAAGCAATTGGAAAGCCCAAAACAAGAAATTATGATCAGGAAGACAACGATGGGACAATGGAAGTGGCATTCAACAAGCCATATAGGTAAATACATTGTTATTGTATCATCTGTCCATCTGAGCATTTATTCAAGTAAATTAAGGAAATTATTTCCATTAAATATGTTTTGATGAGTGCACAATTTAAATATTTAGTATTTGTTTTATTTGCTGCTCTAGGCCTTGAAGCCATTCTTGACAAGGAGGAAGATGCTCTGTTCAGGACAAGCCCAGCTTTGAAAGGTATCGTGAAATACGTCAATTTCTGCTACTTTTTACTTATGCTATTAAGTTAGGCCAGTATTAGTTTTTGCTGTGAAACTGAAAGTATTTTTTTAAACACATGAGGCTAAAAGAAAAATGATGTTTCTAACCTCTTGCAAGCAGTAGTTCACATGGGTCAAAAATTACAACAATAAAACAATACTGTTTTTCTAGTTTTTTTTCTAGAGGGGCTTGTGAAAAGAGAACTTTTTAAATTGATATTACTTTTGAGTATTACTACAGCTTTTTACTATGGTAAATATGGAATTATGGTTATACAGGTGTGGCTTGTGTATATAGACAGGCAGCAGAGTTCTAAAAAAATATTAATCCATTTGAAAACATAGATCCATACAATTAACTGCTAATAATGTCATTTGTTAAACATAAATATATTAAAAATGCTGACAAGTCATTTATTATTTGTTTAATTTTTGACCGGAAATGAGGCTGTAAAGAAATGGATGTACAACATGTTTAATGGTTTACTCAGCAGAAAACCAATTCAGTAGGCAAAAACTCCATAAAACAGTTTTGAAAGTTGTGAGTTTTGAAAGTTATGTGTGATCTGAGCTTTTTGCTATCTGCATGCAATTGTAAAGACTGTAAGTCTATCCCTCACAGCCACGTCAAAAAGATTGTTCAGCAGGAAACAATGAGATGATAATAAAAATGGCAATAGACAGTAGAGTTTTATCGTTGTTACATTTAAATTGACTTTGCTTTTCAAAGTTTTTAAGGTTAAAACAAGTCTAAGATATTGGTTTAATGACATACAGTAGTATTTAACTGGCCTACTTTGACTTGAATCAAACTCGATCAGTTAAAGACTCAGACTCAACTATGGTGAACTTCGACACTAATTTCTGGTTCGTGATTTAATGATGAAAGGGCAAGCTTGATATTTAAAGACAAACTGAATTACAATTTTTTTTCCCCACAGAGCAATCAACTAAATATGAACTTCTTTAATCTTAGTAACCACAATACTGATACAAATAAAATTTCTCTTTTCTCTTGCCAGTGTTTGAGACTCCCACTGCTTCTGAGACTCGCACTGCCTCTCTGACTGGCTCTGCCTCTGATACCAGGACTCCCTCTGAGACCGCCACAGCCTCTGAGACCGCCACAGCCTCTGAGACCGACACTGCCTCTGAGACCAACACTGCCTCTGAGACTGAGGGTGAGGGAGTTTTACCGTTGTTACATTTAAATTGACATTGCTTTTCCAAGTTTTTAAGGTTAAAACAAGTCTAAGATATTGATTTAATGACATACAGTAGTATTTAACTGGCCTTCTTTGACTCAGACTTGAATCAAACTCGATCAGTTAAAGACTCAGACTCAACTATGGTGAACTTCGACACTAATTTCTGGTTCGTGATTTAATAATGAAAGGGCAAGCTTGATATTTAAAGACAAACTGAATTACAATTTTTTTCCCAACAGAGCAGTCAACTAAATATGAACTTCTTTAATCTTAGTAACCACAATACTGATACAAATAAAATTTCTCTTTTCTCTTGCCAGTGTTTGAGACACCCACTGCCTCTGAGACTCGCACTGCCTCTCTGACTGGCACTGCCTCTGATACCAGCACTGCCTCTGAGACCAACACTGCCTCTGAGACTGCCACAGGCTCTGAGACCGCCACTGCCTCTGAGACCGCCACTGCCTCTGAGACCGCCACTGCCTCTGAGACCGCCACTGCCTCTGAGACCGCCACTGCCTCTGAGACCGCCATAGTCTCTGAGACCAACACTGCCTCTGCCTCTGAAACCAACACTGCCACTGCCACTGCCTCTGAGACCAACACTGCCTCTGAGAGTGAGGGTGAGGGAGTTTTACCGTTGTTACATTTAAATTGACATTGCTTTTCCAAGTTTTTAAGGTTAAAACAAGTCTAAGATATTGATTTAATGACATACAGTAGTATTTAACTGGCCTTCTTTGACTCAGACTTGAATCAAACTCGATCAGTTAAAGACTCAGACTCAACTATGGTGAACTTCGACACTAATTTCTGGTTCGTGATTTAATAATGAAAGGGCAAGCTTGATATTTAAAGACAAACTGAATTACAATTTTTTTCCCAACAGAGCAGTCAACTAAATATGAACTTCTTTAATCTTAGTAACCACAATACTGATACAAATAAAATTTCTCTTTTCTCTTGCCAGTGTTTGAGACACCCACTGCCTCTGAGACTCGCACTGCCTCTCTGACTGGCACTGCCTCTGATACCAGCACTGCCTATGAGACCAACACTGCCTATGAGACCAACACTGCCTCTGAGACTGCCACAGGCTCTGAGACCGCCACTGCCTCTGAGACCGCCACAGCCTCTGAGACCGCCACAGCCTCTGAGACCGCCACAGCCTCTGAGACCGCCACAGCCTCTGAGACCGCCACAGCCTCTGAGACCGCCACAGCCTCTGAGACCGCCACAGCCTCTGAGACCGCCACAGCCTCTGAGACCAACACTGCCACTGCCTCCGAGACCAACACTGCCTCTGAGAGTGAGCGTGAGGGAGTTTTACCGTTGTTACATTTAAATTGACATTGCTTTTCCAAGTTTTTAAGGTTAAAACAAGTCTAAGATATTGATTTTATGACATACAGTAGTATTTAACTGGCCTTCTTTGACTCAGACTTGAATCAAACTCGATCAGTTAAAGACTCAGACTCAACTATGGTGAACTTCGACACTAATTTCTGGTTCGTGATTTAATGATGAAAGGGCAAGCTTGATATTTAAAGACAAACTGAATTACAATTTTTTTCCCAACAGAGCAATCAACTAAATATGAACTTCTTTAATCTTAGTAACCACAATACTGATACAAATAAAATTTCTCTTTTCTCTTGCCAGTGTTTGAGACTCGCGCTGCCTCTCTGAATGGCACTGCCTCTGAGACCAACACAGGCACTGAGACCAACACAGGCACTGAGACCAACACAGGCACTGAGACCAACACAGGCACTGAGACCAACACAGGCACTGAGACCAACACAGGCACTGAGACCAACACAGGCACTGAGACCAACACTGCCTCGGAGACCAACACTGCCTCGGAGACCAACACTGCCTCGGAGACCAACACTGCCTCGGAGACCAACACTGCCTCGGAGACCAACACTGCCACTGCTTCTGAGACCAACACTGCCACTGCTTCTGAGACCAACACTGCCACTGCTTCCGAGACTTGCACTGCCTCTCTGACTGGCACCGCCTCTGATATCGGCACTGCCTCTGAGACCAACACTGCCTCTGAGACCGCCACAGCCTCTGAGACCAACACTGCCTCTGCCTCTGAGACCAACACTGCCACTGCCTCTGAGACCAACACTGCCTCTGAGAGTGAGGGTGAGGGAGTTTTACCGTTGTTACATTTAAATTGACATTGCTTTTCCAAGTTTTTAAGGTTAAAACAAGTCTAAGATATTGATTTAATGACATACAGTAGTATTTAACTGGTCTTCTTTGACTCAGACTTGAATCAAACTCGATCAGTTAAAGACTCAGACTCAATTATGGTGAACTTCGACACTAATTTCTGGTTCGTAATTTAATGATGAAAGGGCAAGCTTGATATTTAAAGACAAACTGAATTACAATTTTTTTTCCCAACAGAGCAATCAACTAAATATGAACTTCTTTAATCTTAGTAACCACAATACTGATACAAATAAAATTTCTCTTTTCTCTTGCCAGTGTTTGAGACTCGCACTGCCTCTCTGAATGGCACTGCCTCTCTGAATGGCACTGCCTCTGAGACCAACACAGGCACTGAGACCAACACAGGCACTGAGACCAACACAGCCTCGGAGACCAACACAGCCTCGGAGACCAACACTGCCACTGCTTCTGAGACCAACACTGCCACTGCTTCTGAGACCAACACTGCCACTGCTTCTGAGACCAACACTGCCACTGCTTCTGAGACTTGCACTGCCATTCTGACTGGCACCGCCTCTGATATCGGCACTGCCTCTGAGACCAACACTGCCTCTGAGACCGCCACAGCCCCTGAGACCGCCACTGCCTCTGAGACGAACACTGCCTCTGAGACGAACACTGCCTCTGAGACGAACACTGCCTCTGAGACCAACACTGCCTCTGAGACCAACACTGCCTCTGAGACCAACACTGCCACTGCCTCTGAGACCAACACTGCCACTGCTTCTGAGACCAACACTGCCACTGCTTCTGAGACCAACACTGCCACTGCTTCTGAGACCAACACTGCCACTGCTTCTGAGACTTGCACTGCCATTCTGACTGGCACCGCCTCTGATATCGGCACTGCCTCTGAGACCAACACTGCCTCTGAGACCGCCACAGCCCCTGAGACCACCACAGCCTCTGAGACGAACACTGCCTCTGAGACGAACACTGCCTCTGAGACGAACACTGCCTCTGAGACTGCCACTGCCTCTGAGACTGCCACTGCCTCTGAGACCGCCACAGCCTCTGAGACCAACACTGCCACAGCCTCTGAGACCAACACTGCCACTGCCTCTGAGACCAACACTGCCTCTGAGACCAACACTGCCACTGCCTCTGAGACCGCCACCGCCTCTGAGACCGCCACAGCCTCTGAGACCGCCACAGCCTCTGAGACCAACACTGCCTCTGAGACCGCCACTGCCTCTGATACTGCCACTGCCTCTGAGACGACACTGCCTCTGAGATCGCCACAGCCTCTGATACCAACACTGCCTCTGAGACCGCCACAGCCTCTGATACCAACACTGCCGCTGATACCAACACTACCTCTGAGATCACCACTGCCTCTGAGATCACCACTGCCTCTGATACCAACACTGCCTCTGGGACCGCCACAGCCTCTGATACCAACATTGCCTCTGAGACCAACACTGCCACTTAGACAGCCACAGCCTCTGCGATGCGCACAGCCTCTGCGCCGGCCACAGCCTCTGAGACTGCCACAGCCTCTGAGACCGCCACAGCCTCTGAGACCACCACAGCCTCTGATACCAACACTGCCTCGGAAACCAACACTGCCAATGAGACCGCCACAGCCTCTAAGACCTACACTATCTCTGAGACCGCCACAGCCTCTGATACCAACACTGCCAATGAGACCACCACAGCCTCTGATACCAACACTGCCTCGGAAACCAACACTGCCAATGAGACCGCCACAGCCTCTGAGACCTACACTATCTCTGAGACCGCCACAGCCTCTGATACCAAAAATGCCTCTGAGACCGCCACAGCCTCTGATACCAACACTGCCTCTGAAACCAACAATGCCAATGAGACCGCCACAGCCTTTGATACCAACACTGCCTCTGAAACCAACAATGCCAATGAGACCGCCACAGCCTTTGATACCAACACTGCCTCTGAGACCGCCACAGCCTCTGATACCAACACTGCCTCTGAAACCAACAATGCCAATGAGACCACCACGGCCTTTGATACCAACACTGCCTCTGAGACCGCCACAGCCTCTGATACCAACACTGCCTCTGAGACCGCCACAGCCTCTGATACCAACACTGCCTAGGAAACCAACAATGCCAGTGAGACCGCCACAGCCTTTGATTCCAACACTGCCTCTGAGACCGCCACAGCCTCTGATACTAACACAGCCTCTGAGACCGCCCCGCCACTGCATCTGAGACTGACACTGTCTCTCAGACTGACATTGCCTCTAAGACTGACACTGTCTCTCACACTCACACTGCCTCTAAACTGATACTGCCTCTAAGACGACACTGCCTCTCAGACTGACACTGCCTCTAAACTGACAATGCTTCTCAGACTGACATTGCCTCTAAACTGACACTGTCTCTCAGACTCACACTGCTCCTAAACTGACACTATCTCTCAGACTGACATTGCCTCTAAGACTGACACTGTCTCTCAGACTGACATTGCCTCTAAGACTGACACTGTCTCTCAGACTCATACTGCCTCTAAACTGACAATGCTTCTCAGACTGACACTGCCTCAAAACTGACATTGTCTCTCAGACTCACACTGCCCCTAAACTGACACTTTCTTTCAGACTGACATGGCCACTAAGACTGACACTGTCTCTCAGACTCACACTGCCCCTAAACTGACAATCTCTCAGACTGACACTTTCTCTCAGGCACACATTGCCTCTCAGACTGACATTGCCTCTAAGACTCACACTGTCTCTCAGACTTACACTGCCTCTAAACTGACACTGTCTCTCAGACTCACACTGCCTCTAAACTGACACTGTCTCTCAGACTCACACTGCCTCTCAGACTGACATTGCCTCTAAGACTCACACTGTCTCTCAGACTTACACTGCCTCTTAATTGACACTGTCTCTCAGACTGACATTGCCTTTCAGACTGACATTGCCTCTAAGACTCACACTGTCTCTCAGACTTACACTGCCTCTCACACTGACACTGCCTCTAAACTGACAATGCCTCTCAGACTCACACTGCCTCTCAGACTGACACTACTTCTAAACTGACACTGTCTCTCAGACTCACACTCCCTCTAAACTGACAATGCCTCTCAGATTGACACTGCCTCTAAACTGACACTGTCTCTCAGACTCACATATCCTCTAAACCGACTAAACTGACACTGTCTCAGACAACACCGCCTCTCAATTACCTCTGGATCTGATACACCTATTGCTTCTCAGACATCCACTGTATCTGAGACTGCCACTCTCCGAAGAAATGAACCCCTTTTAACATCTGTGTAACACAGTTTGTAGATCAGGGAAGAAGAATAAAATAAAATAAAAAATACTCCTGAAATAAAAAATACTTGTAGATTTCTTTATTATTCTCTGTACTTTTCTCTATGGAAGAGAATACGTGCCACTGTGAAGTGCAGGGAGCCACGTTAAATGGAATACACTAGCTTTGTCAGCCTTTCATGTCTAACATCATTCCACAATGCTGTCTTATTTAATTTATTAATTAAACCACACTGATTTGTTTATAAACAAAACAATTAACTGTTAAACCACTGATTTATTCAGGTATTCATTAATTTTGTGTTGCTCAGAGACATTTCTGCTTTGGCTTCACTTAGAAGTGTTTTCATTACCAATGTTGTGTTTAAACTGTAAATGTAATTCTGCTCATTATTAAAGGGAAGTGTTATATGTCTAGAGAAAAGGGCTGTGGCGTTCCCTATTGCCAAAAAAGTCATTCATAATGCACTTTTGATTTTTGACGACGCTCCGCTTGATCTTTAAACCCTGGAGCTCTCAAAAGTTCACCAAAAATCCATTAATTTCTTATTTATTGAACTGTTGCATAAAAACAAATAGTAAACTCTTGCTTATGTGATATTATTTTGCAAATCGGAAATACTTCTGTATTCTTACATATACAGTAAGAGAATTATATACTATATACGTCTTCCAATGATGAGATTTGATTTAGAAGTCCAGATGTGCCATTGAAGATCATTTTATAGTATTGTGAAGGTGTGGATTCTGTAATCCACTCCCGCTTAAATATATATATATTTTGAGCGATTTATCACGAAATTATCTTTCTAAATATTGAATTATTTAGAATGACTAACTTCAACTTATGTTAAAGCCTTTAATTTCCTTTTCATTTTAAAACACTAGAAAATAATGATGTATATTGTCTGTACCTCGGACTGAGAGAAAAGTACAACTTATCAGTATGTTTTGGAAAAGTTTCCTGTTCAGAGCAGAGCTCAGATCAACTTCAGCCTTGAAGAAACTGTGAATCATGTGTATCTTTGTATGTGCGCTAAGTGTTCTGTACAGGTCTGTTATGGGTACTGATGGACCGTTGTCATCTGGACTGGAGACCTGAAGGCGCTTAGACCTGACCTAGAAGGACATTCTGTGCCTAACTTCAGGGTGCGATCGTCAGCATCATAATGGAAGAAGATATGCTTCTGACTATCTGTCCATGTGTGGAAAATTACCAGTTTTGTCTAGTGTTCTTAACCAATCAGTATCTTAGTAATGACATAGTTAGTGGACTCTGTTAGAGTATAATTATTCTGGAAATGTGAGAGAGAGGGAGAGAGAGCGCGGCCTACAAACTCCTTGTGAGACTTGAAGCTGGCTTCTGCTGATGAAACTGCAAACTATTCTTTATTAAAATTTTCTTCAATTTATTTTTTTTAAACTCTGACTCCGGTTCTTCATTTATCATATCTGGTCTTTTGGGTCTTTAACTGTAAAATCCCCTACAATTGTTAGTGATAATTTTCATAGTGTTTTTTTTCTATTCTATTCTTTTGCTTATGTTGGTGGAATAGCCTATTTTTACTATCAACTTGCAGCAGCAACAGTTTCCTTGAATATTCAAGTTAATGGCTCATCACAATACTGACACCTAGTGGTTTCAGCATTGTTCTATTAGACAACAATAGTTTGAGTCACTGGAATTACATATGATTCAATGCGTCAGGCAACTCAAGTTATAGTTATAAAGTTCTCGACCCAGTGAAGTAACAGACATTGCTCATACTTGCATCCTAGAAACCCTCCTCTCCTCCTACTCTGTCAGTGAGAGTTTATGTAGGCTTAACAGCATGAAACCAGACACTCCCAACAGCCCTGCATCTCTGATGTGCATCCCACAGAGGGAGACCTAGAGGGAATGAAATCACAGCAACAGCAGGGGGTCCCGTGTCACAGCCGTGGTGTAGGATCCATGGTACCAGATGTGTTATAGGAGTCTATACACCACTCCTGCTGCTGTGTAATGGCCTAATTGTTAGAGAATCAGACTTTTAACCCAAAGGTCACAGGTTCAAGTCTCAGTAAAGCTAGGAAATGTCGGTGGGGGAAGTGAATGAATGGCACTCCCTTCCACTCATTACCCAGCTGCCCTTGAGCAAGGCAACTAACCCCCAATCACTCCCTGGGCACCACAGCAAAAATGGCTGCCTATGGTTTGTGTTTACGGTGTGCAAATGTTCTCTATTGTGTGTGTGTGCACTTGGATGGGTTAAATGCAGAGCACTTAGTAATTCCAAGTATGGGACACCATACTTGTCCACATGTCGTGTCACTTTCACATCACTTATGCGATTCACTAAAGGCTT
The DNA here is from genome assembly GCA_038088235.1 of Zacco platypus. Lineage (NCBI taxonomy): Eukaryota > Metazoa > Chordata > Actinopteri > Cypriniformes > Xenocyprididae > Zacco > Zacco platypus. The sequence goes on along the minus strand of CM076083.1, from coordinate 15,881,288 downwards.
GTGGGATTTGTACCAGAGCTGAACTGACAGACGGAGCATGGAAGGGGAATTTATCACAGATTGAACATTTAAACTGGGAGGTGAGGTTCAAACAGACAGTTTATCAGTTGCTGGTTACTGGATTTGATTTTAGTTTGCTTCTGTATACTTTGCACTCAGTTTTATTCTGTCTGGATGTTTATTTTGAACTTTCTGTGGAATTATGGGGATACACTGATTTCTGCAAACTTATATGGTCAGAAATAGATTTTCATTGATATATTATACTCATTGTCATTTGAGAGCAGAGTACCAGTGGACAATGCCTTAAATTTCAGTCTGTTCCTCACACAAAGCTATCGTATACCTTCAAAAGACTTGGAATATAGAGTACATGTGATATTTTACCACTTTTATTGTATTTCTTTTGTGTCTTTTTTAAATAGGGCAAATAAATAATGACCATTTTGATTTCAGAGTGAAAAGCTGACAAAAACAACTTCATAAAATTATTCAGAATGTTAATGAAAAATTAAGAATCATTCTGCCCGTTTAAAGTCCTTTGTCTGTGTATGTTTTTGCCATATGAGAAAAACAGCAGTGTGAATATTCTTCAAAATATCTTATTTGATATTCCATGGATGAAAAAAAGCCATACGGTTTGAAACAAAATAAGAATTAGTGAAAAATGACAAATATTGTATACTACTGTCTATTTAAGAAATTAATACTGTTATTGAGCAAAGATGCAGTCGGTATTCCTCAAATTGTATAAAAATATTGCACACAAACATACTTCATGTGTTAATCTCACTTTATTGAGTCTTTGCTGCTGATCTTCCATGATCCAATTCAATCATACCAATTAGCAAAAATGACTTTAGATAAACATCACATTTGTGATCAACCTGAAGCTTATTCATTTCACTTTGGTGAGTCTTTACTTTTGCCAAAAATAGAACTTTTCTGTTGTTATTAAAAAAACAAACGAGCAAGCCCAACCCCAGAGAAAAAAGTAACACTTTACTTTCCATAAAAGTACACAATTAGTTACTTTATTAGGGAGTAACGCAATATTGTAATGCATTACTTTTAAAAGTACATTTTCCCAATACTGCTCGTGTCCACGTGTCCCCCATCTCTAGTTACTTAAAACCTCGATAGTAGACTTTAAAAAAAAGATTAATTTCAATAGTCAAAGCTCAGACTTGTCCTGTATTTGGCTGCTTTATTCTTGGATAAGAATTGTGAAGACGCCCATAATGAGATAATTTAAATTTAAACTGAAAAAAAGATTTCTTATTGTGGAAAAGGCATTTTCTGTCTTTTAACCCATTTTAGCTTTTCATGTGTTTAGAATTGGTCGATGGTCCTGTTCATTGCCATTATAAAGCTTGGATGTGTCAGGATATTTATTAATATAACTCTGATTGAAGTCATATACCCCCCTTCTGGTCACTGTGAGAACTAGCATTATGAAGAAAAGGCAGAGAAAAAAACACATACCAGTTCAACAACAACAAACAATCCGAATATAAGCCAAGACAGCCCAGGTATGCCAAGGACCAAGTGTAAAGGCCATTCAGAATTTTAGTATAGCCGAATAAGACCAACCCCTGGACCATTTACCCACCTATACAGCATAATAATGAACTGAGCAATGATGTATGTGAAGCAGTTCAGTAAGAGGTGACACCCTGTGATCTGTTTGAGTCTGATCAATGTCAAACAAACAATAGCTAGCATGATCCGATTTCACTGAACACACTCATGCATAAAAGCCTAGTCCAGGGGGAGTCTGTGTGTGTTATGTGAGAATTAGTGTCGGAGGAAATATGGGTCACTGTGGCAGGCAATACGCAGCGGAGATGTTGCTGGGGCAATCACACAGGTTTTAGGAGAATAATATCATCCAAGGACAGGAATCTTAAGTGTTCACAAGCCAAACCCCTGAGAAAGATGCATGATGGTATTAGCATGTTAACATTGATGAGAACCAGTAAACAGTTTATAATTCATAATTAGGCTCTCAAACTTTTCAGATGTTCTGAGTCCCTGAGGAAGTCTTCTGCTGATCTGTACTCTCCAGAAACGTAATGTGAGAGTCACACATCTCTATACCATATAACTTTAAATGAACCTTTTTTCCCCTTACTGTAACATATAACTAGATATGTCTACTCAGATGATGCTGCTACAAAAATAACGATTAAAGTTGAGGTCAAAGGATCAAGAGTTAGAATTTATGTAATTGTCTACCTATCATCTTAAACCAAGTTTATCAGTCTCAGATTAGTACTACTGTTTCACAGTATGAATTCAGATTTGCAATGGAAAAACAGTAACACATGGTGCTTCCGTGAAGTTGGCACCCCACAAAAACAAATAATACCCAAAACTATGCCATTTGTTGTGCTGATTTGTGCAGCAAAAATGAACGTTTGTGCTTGTTTGGTGTTTGTGGTCGTGTGATGTAATTCTCCACCACATGTTGTTGAAATTGCTCCAAACTGGTGCCATTCGTTTGTGCTCGACTTGTGCTGGTTTGTGCCGTTAAAACGAACACTGTAACCGTTTTCCTTCCACAGATATAACAAATAGGCTATAATTCGGGAGCTGTGACATCACTCTCCAACCCACTTTGTCTAAATCGCACGAAACCGGTGTCGTTGGTTTTTGCTCAATTTGTGCCGTTAAAATTAACATTCTATTTATTCGCCCTCCTTATAAATAACAAATATAATTCGGGAGTTGTGACGTCACTCTCCACCCCGTGCCGTTCAAATTGCTTCAACCTGGTATTGTTTGGGGCGATTACTTTGTGTTCAATTTGTGACGGGTTTGTGGCCTTGAAATTGCAATAATCTGTTTCCCCTAGACATAACATGTCTCTGGAACAGTAAGGCAGGCAAACCATTAAAATAATAAATAATTTACAGATTAACAAAACGAAAGAAAACACTGTGAGACAAGTCTGTGCTGCTGAATATATTTTTGTTGTGTGGCATAGCGTTACACAAGTCAGGAAAGCGAGATGGTAAGTAAACCATTAATTTATGTTCTGTTTTCATTTTGAGTGCATACAAATAAAGGTATTCACTATACGCCACTGTACGCTATTTATTTCTTAAAAAATTACGATATATTAAATATGAAACTGCTTCATATGTCTGTCGACACATTGTCAGTGTCCTCTTTGCTCTGCGATGTATTTTTCACCGCGTGAGAACATGATGTGTGGCGTGAGAGCGCATGGCTTGTCGGACAAAGTCACTTAAGGGGGCGGGTCTTTGCAAAGGGTCAATTCACGTTGTACAGGGTATTTATGTTTTTTCGATTTAAGAAGATGTGGGGTGGATTTATTTTATTTATTTTTTTAAGGAATCTTTTTAACGAAACTGGCACGAATATTGCCAGTTTGGGGCGATTTAGATGACATGGGGTGGAGATTGGATTTTTCCTTTTTTTTAAAAGGTAATCACTTACAGGATTTCTTTTAACGGCACAAACCGGAACAAATCGAGCACAAACCAATGACACCGGTTTTGTGCGATTTAGACAAAGTGGAGTGGAGAGTGACGTCACAGCTCCCGAATTATATTTTTTATTACTAAAGAGAGGAAATAGATAGGCTACAGTGTTCATTTTAACGGCACAAATCGAACACAAACCCCAATAGTTTTGGGGGTTATTTTATTTTATGGGGTGCCAACTTCACGGAGGTTGCAGTTTTTGTGCAACCATTTCAGTTACAAATCATGTTTTTACGTGAGTTTGTCATCTGAAAATTGAAAAACTGGTGATGTGGCTCATGGATTCAAATGAGTTGGCCAACTCATAGCTCCTGTACACGATTCCTAGCTACAAACAAGATTGTCACAGATAATCGGTCTATCTTTTGTACCTGCAGCGTGCAACATCACGGGCTGAGTAAAAATCTTCTTTATCCCTTAATTCAAAATTCTTTGCAACAGCATGTCAAATTCCAATGCAAATGGCGCTGAAAAGGCTGTCCCACTTCATCTTCAGTCTATATTCAGTGCCCACAGGCACGGTTTCCACAATCACAGATTGAAAGTGTAACAAAGACTCCCCAGGGTGTGGGATTCCACACCGGTGTCCTGGCTACAGTCTATACAATGGTTAGGGATGTTCTGAACTTCCAAAACTCACCACACGATGTCCCCCTCTACACACCAGCTTTTGCATATCGATCAGAAAGAGGCGCAAATGTCGCTAAAGTGGGTCAGTGTGTCTTTCTTAGGCCTTCGCGCATTGCAGTGGTTTAATTTAGAGATTCGTAGAATATACGTGTATTAGATAGATAGATAGATAGATAGATAGATAGATAGATAGATAGATAGATAGATAGATAGGAGGGCGGACGGACAGACGGAGGGATATCTATCTATCTATCCATCTATCTATCTATCTATCTGTCTATCTTATCTATCTGTCTATCTGAGTCAATAATAAGTTGCTATTATTGTTATTATTATTATTATTACTAAATTACTATTATTGAAGCAATATTGTCTTAAAATAGAAAATAATGTGTAATTAGAGAATAAGAAATGGCAAAGAAAATAAAGGAAGGGAAAAAGGTAAAATTTAAATAAAAATAAACACATTTATATGGAATATACCAAATTTAAAAAATAGGCCTACCTCTATTTATAAGCTAGTCAGCTATAAATCTTTAGTGTGCATTAAAAATTGCTTTTTTATTTTTTACTGAGGTAAAGAATAGATGTGTTGAGGTATGCCTAAATAAAGAAATACAGGACATGGGACAAAAACAAAGAGACAAAGTAAAAAAAAAAAATCTCTCTCGGGAATTACGCATTGTAGTTTACTAGCCTATGCTTTATTAAATATTTGTCTAGCTTAGTCTACTCTCACTTTGTATGCTACTGCTGTGCAAAGCTTATTGTCACGTTACCGGCGTATATGTACCATACTGTATTGTGCTTAAAAGGTTAAAATAACCTGCGATGCTACTAGCGGTGAAGAGGAGAGAAGGGCACAAGCGGAGAGAGAGAGAGAGAGAGAGAGAGAGAGAGAGAGGGGAGGGGGCAGGCGCGTCACACGCTCGTGGGGGGAAATCAAGAGGGCGAAAACGGCTCGTGGACACAATGGATTTGCGAACCAATGGACTTTGCGATGATTAAAGGACGGAGTCTTCGATGAACACGATACACAAGGTACGTTTGGTTTATTGAGAAGAGCGCGACACGTTGTATGTTCCGCTTTTCCTCATGTTCTTTGATTATAGCGCTGGAACCGTTATTTGGACGGTAGAGGATGCAGGAAGCGAGTCGAGGCATCATTGCAGAGAGCGCGGCCCGCAGGGTCCTAATGTGATGTTTTGACAGGCTGCAGCCTCAATCTGTTGACACTCCTTCAACACAATTAGGAAAGATATGTTTTACAGTTTACGGTTTTGATCAGCGCTTTGGTTTGTCTTGCACGCCAGGAACATCTCGATTTAAGCGAAATTAAAACGGCAGCCGATGTTTCGGCGCCTCAAGGCTGGTTGATTCATGCTGCCAAGATAAGTAATCTACTGGCATCAGCAGCAGCAGCAGCATGGGATCACAACAAAGCCTGCCTGTCCATGCCAGTATGCATGGTATTTCCCAAGGTTTTGTGCACAGTTGTATATATATCAAACAACTAAAAGTGGTCCCATGTTCTTGTGCCTCTGTTTACGGTTTCGTTCATGATCTGACTTCCTTTATCTGACAGAAAGATCAATTAGATCCAACGCTGTTGGAAAATCCAGCTTAAGCTGGGAGCTGCGTTTTGTAACATGGTAGCTGGCTTCTAGTTGGTCGTATTCTTGTTTAAACTGCATTTTTTTCCTTCTAGAAAACAGCTTGGCCACTTCAAGATATTTTGTTACTGGTCTGTCATCTAATCACCATCATCTTCGGCCATCTAGAAACGAGCTACCAAAGTACTGCTACTAGTCTTATCTAAATGCTTTTGTTTGCCAAAATGAATAGTGTGTTTGTGAAAAGCTTTGAAAACATTATGTGAGAAGAAGCTTTACTTCAAAGCACTTCTCAAGGAAATTAGAGTCTTTACGGAAGTGTATTGCATCAATGCATAAACAGTTTCATTTACAGTCTTTGATACATTTGTTTATGTAGTGAGTCTGTATCTATTTTTTGTTTAATAATTTAAAGGTATATTAAAATTAGTCTTATATCTTCATTTATTCTTGATTTAGTGCAATTTTAAGTTAACTCTGAAAGTAAAAGGTGTCTGAGAATGTAACTTTTCTGGCTTTATGACCCTGGGGCCTCTGTGTGGCCATGGTAGAGCTGTCAATGAATGCTCAAAAAACCACATTATGGTACTCTCTTACGCAAAGAAAATATATTTCATTCTATATGAATGATCAGATCAACATATTAAATGATTTAACTGTATATTTAAAAATATATATTGTGTTAATATATTAAAATATATTGCATAATAAGGAATTGTTATGACGCCTTTTTATATACATATAAAATATGACAATATTTATTCTTATGCATCATAATGTATGTAATTTTTAATTCAGTAATACACTTCATTATATATAACCTAGATGTACAGTACATGTGAGAAGATACAGTACTGAATGTATATTAATATATTGCAGATATATGTAATCATGCATTATAAACACACACATATATAGAATGTAATATATTTCTTATATGTTATAATTATTAACATCAGCACAGGCACACTTGCATGTACTAATAATGTATTTAGCAAAGAGACAATCACTGTGATGAAGAATGCACAAGAATGCACTTTTTAAATAAAGTAAATTATGGTCTTTTTCGTGTTCGGCCAATATCGTCAACCAAACCACAGGCTCTACACTTCAGCAAAATTGTAACCCCGCAAAACTCAGACATAACAGAAAGCTTTTTAAATACCAAAATAATAGAACATCAAATAATAACAGATCTGCCCCGTATTAATATTGTGAAAAACACATGATATAATACATAATTTTAACATTTACTCTCCTTTAACTGTCAGAAGTAAAGCATGCCGGGAACTAGAAATCTGCTGTAATGGGAACATTTATATGGTAACAATATGTGCACAATAAAGGATAAAACTTTATGAATATTTAATGTTATTTTTGTCTTCATTTCTAAATATTTTATATGTATCAAATGTCAGTATATATCCATATAGGGTCAATGCATATATTGCAGTATATTGAAAAATATAAAAACTAGTTTCCCATATATGGAAATGTATTAAGTGATATATTGCATTATATTTTGCAGTACATTGCCATATATTTTTGTTCCGTAAGGGCTGAACATCTAGGCATTTGCACTGTGCAGTTGCTGTTTATGATATTTATGGCCCCAACTGAGTTGTCAAAAGTATTTCGGCACTTAAACTACACTTAAAAATGAATGAATCCCTTTGCATTGGATGCAAAATACCAAACCAAGTCTCTATCAACAAAGTTAGATGTGAACTAACTTTAATGTATGAACTTGAAATCTTAGAATAGACTTTTATTTGAAGATGCCACTTGGTTTAATATTTTACATTAAAATTTTTTTTTTAATTTAGTAGATGCTTTTATCCAAAGAAACTTTCAAATGAGAAAAAACTTGACTTACAAAGCGATTCATCCCATCATTTTGTATCTAATACAGTGATGTTCATTTATAAGTGTGTCTTAAGTGTTCAAAGGGCCACCCTTTATAGATTGATATTTCTGATAAAATGTCATTTATTATTGTCTTATTCATACTTTCTCCTTTTCTCTGTTTTGCGGCTGATAATATGGACTGATCCTGATGGCTGCCACTTGTTATTCATTTAATAAGGAGGAGAAGCAGAGGGCTATGCTGTTTCTGCTTGTCTTTACTGCTGTTTGATTAACCATGATGAAGACTGAACCCCCATCTGCAGCCAGTGGCAGCACTAGCACCACCCTTGTAGCAAGAAGTGCATCGCCGCACAGGAATGCCTATGAAGCTGGAATTCAATCTCTCAAGCCGGTAAAAGATTCCAGCGCTGCTAACGGGGAGGATGGGAAACCTCGACCACAGGGCCGGGGCCGCAGGTACGGCTCCAACGTGCACCGCATCAAGAACATGTTCATGCAAATGGGTTCTCCCGGGGATGAAGAGGATCCGTCGAAGGCCAAAGCCCAAGACCAGACAATCCGACTGTCCCTTCCCAGAGCAAGCAGTTTGAATGAGAATGTGGATCACAGTGCACTGCTCAAACTCGGCGGGACTGTGTCAGAGCGGGTTAGCCGCTTCGACGGAAAGCCTGACGGTAGCGGCTCCCGTGGACCAGGCTTCTCCAAGCTGCAGGAGACACGGAAGATATTTGAACAACGTCACATGCAGGAGAAGCAGGCAGCAACTAATCGAATACTGCTAAAGAAAGAGCGAGCATCAGGGTTCCAAGATGGCCGTCTGGACGTGGTCGTTCGCTTCAACGGCAGCACCGAGTCATTAGACAGGTTGGATGCAGGAGACTGTCCCGCAGATGCAGTGTCCCCTACGGTCAGCCAACTGAGTGCTGTTTTTGAAAGAGCAGACCAGCGTAACAACCTTCACCGACCATCCTCAACCTCCCCACAGCCTTCTCAGGGGGTAAGCTCTACTCCAGCCAAGGTGGGGGGAGCCAACTCCAAAGCCACCACCAGAAAGGCACGAGCCTTCCTTCCAACTGAAAATGAAGAGGATGGAGCTCAGTGCACAGACCAAGAAGCTGCACCCGGGAGTCCGAAGAGCAGAACAAGCATCCAACCTGATGGACCCAATAGCAAATCTGAGGATATGGCTTCTGGCAATGCTGGCTCAGTTTTTGATAAGTCCAGGTCAGAGGAGATCCAGAATGCATCAAGCAACGATTCCAAACCAGGGGAGCATGCAGCACCAAGTGCACCGGATGCAGGGAGCAGACTGGTACAGGCGGATGTCCACGCCTCTCTGGAAAATGGGGAGGCCACCAGCAGCCATGAGCCATCAGAACAAAGGGAGGAAATTGGACAGGCCTTTGCTGAGGAGGAATCCCACAGAGAGGATATCTCAGAAGCAGATCTGGTGGACATCAGCGCGTACAGTGGGATTGGAGAGGACTCTGGCGGTAGTCAGCTGGATGAAGATGAGGAGGCTGAGGATGATGAGGCTTACGAACCGGAATCCAGCTGTTCAGAAGTCCCTGGCTTGCCTGAAGAAGATGAACCACCTCCCAGCAGGAAGATTCGTTTCAGTACAAACCCCATCAAGGTAAGTGCCTAAAACGTGTGAGAGCAAAGCAAAGAAAGAAACATTGCATTGATTAATAAATTGAACGCATTAGGGTGACAGTGTACGTTGTCTGAAAAGCTGTGGGCGCGGTTTCAAATTTAGGCTTTCTGGAATAAATAATGAAAGATTGTAGCCACCATTTTAAATAAAAAATATGGATGGGCAGGGTTTTGATGGCCACGAGTAGGAAATTAGATGCCAGTCTTTTGAAGATTGCATTTCTTTGTACAATTACACCTAACATTGTGTTGTTATTGGTTTATGCTTAAGTAGCAGATGCCTTTGTCTCCTCAAATGTTCAGACAAGGATTCTCTTTGAAGGGAGGACGGCTTCACCGCTTGCAGAGTCACCTCTGGGCACCATCAGCACTTTGATACAGCACACTCATGCCACTATCCAGCTGCTGATGGGCCACTTCTGTTGGTTTAAGAGCTGTCTCTCGCTGAATGTTTTTAGTTTGCACTAATATACTGCATGGTTAGTCAGGTGCTGCTCAGTGTCCTTTGCATGAGAGTCACAAGGTCGTGTTCCTCTGTGTTTTGGCGACTTTCACATCTGAATTTGTATTCTTGAAACAATGGCACATTCACATGATGGCCAACACTATCAGAGCGCCATCGCTTCAAACTGTGTTCAACAAAGGGCTAAGTTGTGTTTTTCACGTTTAAACATGCGACCGCTATCAAAACGGTAAGGTACTTTGCCCTGCAGGTGCTAGATTCACAGCATGGGAATTGCTAGCTCTCAGTGAAGTCATTCCGAAGGCATGCTGTATCTAACGTGAACACTGGGTAAGCTCACTGACGTCAAGGGGATTTGATACCAGGGGGTTTGCCCTGTGTTGCAAAACTGTGGCTGTCACTGCCTCTTTTTGTTCCTAGTGTAGAGATAGCATACTTTGATGCAGAGCATATATCACTTTTTTTAAAACCTAATTTGACCTTTTCATTGCAGATATTGAGTAAAAATAAGGTTTGAACACCCGTGAACACCAGCTCTCCTAAACCCGTTTTCTTGTCAAGCCTATCATCCATCTAATTCTTGATCGTTCTCCCTTTCTTCACCATCTTCCTCTTTCTCCTCACCCTTTTTTCTCTTAGCTAGACTAAAAGCTTGTGTATCTCTGGATCACAGCCTCATGAGTCCCTTGTGCTTTGATATCAGTCGACTACTGTAAGAGAACAGTGTGTGTGAGTGCTGTAAGCTTGTTTTAATAAAACAGTAGGTAGTTTAATACAAAAAGGGTCAAATGTTTTGTAGATGAGTGTGTTTGATGTGTATAAATGACTTTTTTTTTTTAATGGAGTGGCCAGAAAAAGCACTTTTTGTTATGTTAGCTCAGGTTTTCCCAAACGAGGATTCATGATGGAACTGCAGAGAATTTGCAAGTTGATAAAAAAAGTTAAAAATTAAATTAAAAAAAAAAAAAAAAAATCAAATTAGAGTAAATGATTAAAAAAAAAACAATCCAAACCACAAAAATTAAATATTTTATTTATTTACCTGCATGTCATGTGACCTTTAACCAACATCAGAGAACTGTGAACATTCAAATGTGTTTTTAAATTATTGATATAGTAACCTAAAATCTCAGAGGGTACTTTTATTTAATATTTTACGCCAAAGGAGTTGCCATTACTTTTTAACTAACTGCTTCCAGTATCAATTTTAGTGGATGAAGGTTGTGTCTAGAAGGGCTACAGCTATGCCCGGAAGGGAGGCAAAACCTCAGGATAAATAACAGTAAATAAAATGTGCTACTTATCAAATTTGTTTTATTAACACCTACACCTACCCTAACCCTAAACTTACCTTTACAATACTACAAATCTAGTTATTAAATTAAATAAATAAATATTAAATGATGCAATATTGATGTGCGCATGCCCAGTGGCCGTAGCTTTAACCCTTCTTGTCTTTACCGTGGATGAATGAAGTCAGTCTGACCACAGCTGTGGATGACTACATTTAACTATGAAGATGTTCTGCTAACATTTGACTTCCACAAAGCGTCCAAATACTTTTAGTCTTCAAAGCTAATCAGTTGTTTCATCATTTAAAACACATTTGTCTGTTGTTTTTTGTTAAATGTTATGGCTGAATAGCATGCTTATGCTATCTTTTGCTAGCTGGCATTCATTCATGTTTAAAGTGTCCAAATTTGGAACCATTGTATCAGTGTTTGTTTGTGAGAGAAAGGAAGGAGAAAAAAGACTCAGTTATCTGAATCCATCCATGTCCTATGTCTGTTGCTTACATGGTAATGTTCTTAAATGTTTACTTGCGTGAATATTCATTGTTCATTGCACCATCTGTATTGTTGTTGATGGTTAGTGTTCACATCTAGTTTATTATTAAGTGCTTTGTGAGTTCAGACAGGCGTGGGCTGACTCTCTTATCCTCTCAAAGACAGGAAGAGCTGAAGCAATTTTAGGGGAGGGAGGTGGTTTACTCAGAGCTGTTGGTAGAAGTTGACTTTTGAAGGTGATCTAAGACCAGTACTGCAGTTCAATTCAGAAGTGAAAAGCCTTGGGTTTAGATGTGATCAGATCCTAAAACAGTGTAGAAAGTGAAGTTTTACTTATATCCCTAACACTAACTTTAGATAAAAAGGAGAAAAATCAGTACAGAGGAAGTGATATTCACGTTTGCAAATAATTCCCTTTTAAGACATACACTACAAAAACTGATAATGGGTGTATGTTATCAAGAAAATACCTTTTCAGTCTTTCTACTTCAAAATGTAATGTTTTAATTCAATGTGCTACATGGTGTTTCCTTGTAAATGCTGTATGTGTGAAATTTACTAGGAATTTCTGAATGAAAATTGTTTCCTGTTGCTTTTTTTCAAAGTAAATCCTACAAGTTTTAGTGTACTAAACCCTACATCAAAGTATACAGGTCAGTTTTCAAGAAGAAGATATACCAGACCAATATCCACCACATGCGTAACATTGCACTTATGTGTTGCTGTTTACCAGCGGGAATAAACTGTTGTATTTGGACCCTGTATGATTGTCTCAGCTGGCATATGTGTGTTTTAGCAGCTCACAACCTCAACATATTGTGTCCATTCCTGCTGCTAAAAATAGTTGGGTTCTCTTCACTTTCACGTAATCCCGAAAGTCTCACTCCCTGCGCTACAGGTGGTGATGGAGTTGTTTCTGGATAAAGGTAGCACTGATTCAGTGCAATAACATGGGAAAAACAGTGCTGTGTGGTGTCGTTATCAGGTTGCAACAGGAAACTGATGGGAAAAAAGGAAATGTGGGCTTAAAGGGGCAGTGCAGAATCCACGGTCTCTGAAGAATGATGTCAAGAGCTGCTGGGTAATCCGCCCACTATTTTTTTTTAAATTCCCATAAATCATAAGCAGTGTCTCAAAACAAGCTGTTTGCAGATTCCTGGTAAAGTGACATCACTTTGTACAAGCCATGCCCACTACTGTTGACGGACACTGCCGTATTAGGAAAGACCTTTGTGAGTTGTACACAGTCTGCCATTTTCTCCAGGGTGGAGCAGCTGTAGTGTTGGATGTAAGATCTTTATATGTTTGTTTACTGTTAACTGTAACAAGTGTTTCTGTGTACTTCGCTATGTATGTTGATGATAATGCAAGGGAGAGGGAGAGTTTATGGATAATATTTTCATGCACACTTGCACTGTGTTTTGTTAAGCTATTTTCTGTTAAGTTATTTTCTGGAGTGAAAACAGATGCTTTATTTTTTGTGTGAAGAAGTACAGTAAACCTCATAAAACTCATTGGTAAGATTTTGGCCATTATTTGGACGGGGTCCGGTTCAACAGGCTTGTGCTAATATAGTGAATAAAAGCAAGATGACAACATAAGTTATTACCATAATTAAACTAAACTACCTGTTCTATCTCCATGCAGCATATATTCTCAGTTCCTGACGTTACAGTGAGACTTGACACCAAAGAATGAGCTCTTGAAGCGCCGCCCTCTTTGGCAGAGAGCAGCAGCTCATTTGCATTTAAAGGAAGACATTAAAGTGGCATGTTTTTGCTCACGCCAAAAAGTGGCAATTTTAATATGCTCTAAAAATTCTCTGTGAGGTATTTTGAGCTAAAACTTCACATACGTACTCTGGGGACTTCAGAGACTTATTTTAAATCTTGTAAAAAGGACCATAATAGATGCCTTTTTAAATGCTTTCAATGATTTAATAATTCTTTTTAGATGCATAATACTGTTTTGGTGCATAAATAAAAATGATTTATTTAGTGGAAAAACAGTGCTGAAAACTCCCTTTTAGGACTAAATTTATGCTTTTGCATTAAATTTCTTTTATTAAACATATTGAATCCATTTAAGGCATTTCAGGAAGTGTTACTTTAGTTTTATTTATATACCGTTTATAGTTTTTGTTAATATTTAGAATTTTTTTCTAAAGTTTTTTCATGTTTTCATTTTAATTGTTAGTCATTTTTTGTTTTTTTGTAGTAACTTCTATTTGTCACTAGTTAATTATTAATTAATAATATTACTAGTAATACCTTTTTTAGTTGTCTATTTATTTCCAGTTTGTAATTTTAGTGGTTCAATTTAAAATAATTTCAGTTTTATTTGATTTCATTTCATTTCAATTAACAAAAGATGCTTTTTAATAGATTTACTTTTTCTTAACAATAATAAGAGTGTTTTCAGTACAAATACATAAATACTAAATATAATCAAAAGGCTAAAAATGATTGCATTTTTAGTTTAGCTATAACGCTCAGCCCTAATGAGGTCTATATGTACCTTATTTGCACATTAGAAACATCCAGCCTGGTTTCTGTGTGATTAAATGTCACATACACAAGTTATTTACATGCCATTTCATCTGTTTTAGCCCTTGAGGTTACCAAACAGGCCAGCATAACCTCCAACCTTCCAATTAGAATGATAATATATTGCGATCCACTCGTGCACATTGATTGAGAAAGACATTGTTAGGCTAGCTGAATAATATACTGAAAACAGGGGGTAGACTGTTTAAATCCTATAGAGGGCCTTTGGCTAGCTTTTAGGTGAGGTTATTGATTGATGTATGGCCTCATTTTGTTAGACAGTTCTTGCTGCCCATCCCCTCAGTCAATGGCTGGCTAGTACTGCACATGCCCCAATGTTCCCTCTGTGGGCAAAAGGCTGTAAAATATATGCCGTTATAGAGTAAAGACCCTATGAAATATGTTAATTACCTGGTAATTAAGAACCTCCTCACATTCCAACCGTTTTCTTGTTGCTTTTCCTCAATTAGGAAGAGAGAGCATTAACAAAAGCTTGTTTGTAGCTTTCGGTGACTGAACACCTGCAAGACTTTTAAGGGGTTTTCTTTAATGTTTTCTTCCCCTCTTTCTCTCTCCCTCTCTTTATTTTTCTGCCATTTTAAACAGTTTGTATAAAAAAAAAGGGGTTTAAGAGCCAATCAGACTTGGTCAGCTATTTTGAGAATGATGCGACATGATTATTTAACTATTTCAGCTGAAGATGGGATCAAATAGGTAGGAGAATGTATGAAATGTGATATGGATCACTGTTTCAAAGCATGTTCACTACAGTTCATTTATGTCATTGTCGTTTTAAGGACTGGATCATAATATTCAAAAGGAATGCTTTTGCATTTCACAATGTGAATGATTGTATTCATTTAATTCCAGAACTCTTATTTACAAGGCTCTTGGTGAAAAATGACTAACAAGGTTAAACTGCTGCATCTTATGTTTGTTTTACAGCAGTCAGGCAAATATGACTTGATGATGGCCAATATTAAACTCTGACTTTAATTAAAGAATTAAAGGTTTGCCAATATCCAGATGTGCACTTATTGGATGTGACAAAAACAACTTTGTCATTGAGGTTTTATAAGTTCAGCATGTTAGTAGATTCAAGCCAATCTCTAGTACTTTTTTAAAGGAGTGAGGATGACATTTATCAGCGGTTTATCAGTGTCTTGCTCCAGTCAGTGCTGGGTAGTGACTGATTCAATTAATCTGGATTACATAATCAGATTCCAGAAATGTTGGATTCCAAAAAGTACTTACTTGTATTTAGATTAGTCTGATTAGGAGTATTATAAAACGTAATATAGTTACTTTATTAATAGCATGATTACATATTATTCACACAATGACAGTAAATCATTCCGAATTTGATTAAAAATGTCTTTGTAAATATATATATATATATATATATATATATATATGTAAATATATATATATATATATATATATATATATATTTACATATATATATATATATATATATATATATATATATATATATATATATATATATATACACAGACCATCCACTAGTCAGGTGCCTATAATTACTTGCAAAATTGAAACAAAGCATTTAATTTTATTCTTAGGATTCTTTCACAAACGCCATTATCCTATTCAATGCAATCTGATAAACAAGTTAGGTCAAAAGTTGTCTAAAAGTAATCAAAAAGTAGTCACAAATGTGCAATGTAATGAATTGTATTACTAACTACATTTTTTTTTCATATTATTTGGAATCAGTAACAGACTACAATTTGTAAGTCATTTTGTTAGTAGTCCACCCAGCTCTGCCTGCAGTAGCTATATAATGCATAAGTGCTGATCTCTTAATGTATCATGCACATAAGTACAATGCATTGGTAACTGATCTAAAAGCAATGAACAATGGCATTAAATCAGGGAAAATCTGTCATTTCCTCCATTGATTTTCTCTCTCTTGTCTGATTGACTCTTTCTGGTGTTTCTCAGAGGCCTGTAGTCAGTTAGTTTTGCTCCTGTGGAGAGATGGACTGGTTACAAAAGGAGGTCAGAGGTGCTTGTGTGTGTCAGATGTCTTTTAAAGTGATCTCTCGCTCATAGCCATTATTCAGCTGGCCCTCACATGCTGTGCGAGCCATTAAGGGATGTTTATCTTTTTATGATAGAGCTCTGTGTTCTGCATCAGCTTTGCCATCTTAAAAACCTCTTCCATTTAGGCTGGCAGAAATTGTCTTGTTATGAGACGTACATTATATCAGGAAAAATATCATTATTGCATGACTAATAATGGCATAGTTGTATTGCCAAAGCGGTATCAGATTGCCTAATAGTTATAACACATGATGACAAATTACTGTCTATGCCTTTATACTGATTTAGTGATATAAAGCGTTATTGACTTTTACAACCAACACTACTGATTAATGTTTACCTTTATTTATTTAGCTAATAAGCTAATAGCTTTTATCCAAAGTGATTTACAAATGAAGTGCGTCACAAGCAGTTTATCATAACAAAATATTTGCAGTACAATGCTCAGTTTTTATTATAAAGATTTGCTCATAAACACAGTGGCTAATATGATGCCATTATATTGTTTTATGCAGTATCGTCTTTGTATTGAGACTTAAACTGTTATGCTTAAAATTATACGCATCTCTCACTTGAGGATGAATGGTTGTCAGCCACATAAAAAATAATTTATGCAAACAATGCACAATGTGAAACAAACCTCTAATTAGTCATCTAGCACATGTTTTAATCTAAAGTGTCTTGTTAGTAGTAGACTTATTATAAAGACGAGAGTTTGGGTATACATCACATTGCTGATCTTGAATCTTTCAGTTTTCCGCTCAGATCTTTAACCATTAGGTCACATCTTTGCAGGCACTGTCTTTTTCTTATGTAAAAATTCTGCATGTAAGCAAGTACATAATACTTAATACAACAATGTAACGTAATAGCTTAGTAGTGCTTACTAAAGGCATTTGTGTTTTTCGTTGCTCGCTTTAGTCTCTGCAACAAAACCACGTGGTTTGACACTTATTTCAGCTGTAATTTCCTCATAATTATCCCAGATGTTTTCAGTGTGGAATGTGTCCCGCTCTGAGCGCTCTTTGTTACGGAGCTGCAAAACAAGTGGATGAAGCACCAGCCAGCATCTTTTTTTAGTTGTTTAGGCCGTTAACTAGATAGAAGCAGCATTCTTTTGATGTTGTTTTGACTGAGGCGAGTGAGACGGCGTTATTTGGTCTTGTTTGTGAGTCAAAATCTTTGTCTTTCTTGGTCTATAATGCACCTTTAGCCACTTCTCTAGTTCCTGGGTAAGAAATGCAAGCCAAGGCAGCAAGCGGCTTTTTTTCCCTCTGTGTGGGAGAGCACAACGTCAGCCCTTGGATAACTCACAGGGAGTCTGTTGTAGAAAGGTTGCCAGGGTCACGCTGGAATGCCCAGCGCACTCGTTTATTTCTTTCGTTCTTTCTTGTCGCTGCCGTTTCTCTTTAGCAGTCTTCTTCTTCGAGCGCTGGCTGTCTGGAGAGAGAGAAACGGGGCACACTGAAGCCTCTGTTCTCCACTTCTTCATCACTCTCACAATATCTCACTCAGCCTTTTTCCGTTAACTTTCTCTCTATTAAGCTTCCTTCCAAAGAAGTCTGTAATATCAATGTCAGTTGTTTGGTTGATGCATTCAAGCATTCCATTTGAAATCTTACATTTTCGCTCACAGAATTTGTTGAGCTGTAGCAAGCTGCAGGGCCTAATGGCGCCATGCTAACCAGCCAAACTTTGCCCTCCTCCTTTTTAAAAGGGTCATAAAAGAGCTTGACGTGCTAGAAAAACATACTGGAACTCAAATCGTCCTCCCCAGTCCAGGAAGATCATTTAATGAAACTAGGCTGTTAAAACAACTCGCTCTGAACTTTAGCAACCACAGCAACTGTGACATATTGGCTAATGAGAAACTCTTTAGTGTTTATTTTAAACAAGATCTGCCTTAGGCATTTCAGTCTGATGCATAAAACCATTCAGTGCAGATTGTTTTGTGAATTTGTCACAATGTAATGTGGAATTTCAAAGAGGATGGAGGAGTTAGTAAATTATATTCGACATGAAAGTACTGTAGCTGGAGTACAGTCAGTGTTATTGCCAATTTTGTATGTGATTTGGGCACTTAAAGTTGCAGTAATACAAAATGAATGGTTTATTTCTATGCTGTAAAAAATATTTGTAGTTTTTACTGTAAAAATGCTACGTTATAAATCTTGGTGAACTGTAATGTACCTTGCCGGTGTAATTGGTTTAACATCTTATTAAATGTAATATATCAAAACAATGAATTTTCAAAACGAAAACAGCTTGCTGATATAATATCACATTAAAAATGTGATAAGGCCACTAATATCTCACTTGTTGACTTCATCTCTACCCTACTGTTTTCTATTGAGTAACACCTCAAATTGTTGGTTGCAGGGCTGGGTTCATTTTCCACATTATTTATGCATGATCTTGTATCTTCTGGTCATGTTTCTCTAAATGTTTCAGCAATACTGATCAGACTCTGAGGTCCTCCCTTTCTGCCGCATTGTTTGCTCTGATAACGGATCCTCGAATGGGTTTTCCTGAACGCCGCAGCGAAGGGACCTGGAGTGGAGGCAGGCACTGAGCCAGAGTTGCTTTTCCCTCTCCATTTTCTTATTAAATCCATTTGTTGTGCACACATCTTGACAGCACCACTGCAGATTCAGTCAGCAGCTTTGCCTGGTGTCAATACTTAAAGGGATAGATCACCAAATAAAAAAATAGTCATCATTTACTCACCGTCATGGTGTTCAAAACCCATATGAAAGATTTCAAAAGGATCATGTGATGGTGTAATGTTGCTGAAAATTCAGCTTTGCTATCAGGAATAACTGACATTTTTAAATGTATTCAAGTAGCATTTCGTTATTTTAAATTGTGATAATATTTCACAACATTACATGCATTTTTGATACAATAAATGCAGCCTTGATGAGCATTAGAGACTTCTTTCAAAAACATTTGAAAATCTTAGCAACCCCAAACTTTTGAATGGTTTTGTAATTAGGTTTGGAACAACATGAGGGAGAGTAAATGATGTCAGAATTTTAATTTTAGGATGAACTATCCCTTCAAACCTTGTCTGGATGTCCTGTAATGTTTCCGGAACAGATTGGTTAGAGTTACTGATGCACAAGCCATTAAAACATGTCGTGGAGTTAATCACAAAGGCTTTAGTCATTCGGTCCCGAGAGACTGCATTCCAGCGCTCTGAATAGCAAGTCCTGATGTCGAGAGACTGTAATACAATTAGTTACATTTATGAGTTTGTGCTAGAAAATGCTGGAACAGCTGGTCAGTCCATAGATCAATATTAAGGTAGTATTAGTGGAAGCAGGACCAGCCATTGTGGCCTGGACAGGAAGCCCTGAAGGCATCTGGTAAGCCTATTCATTTCACCCAAAAGACACTTAAAACACCCACTGTTCCATTTTACAGAATCTGTGAGCTCCAGTGGCCAAGACAATAACAAGTACATTAGGTACTGACTTTTATTCGCTTTAAAGAATTTACATGTGCATATCTCTGAAGGCTTTGGTGTTGGGTTAGTTACCATCAAAAATCCATACTTTTAAAGGGATAGTTTAAAATACCTAAAAATAGAAATTCTGTCATGATTTACTCACCCTCATGTTGTTCTAAACTTGTGTTTTTGTTTGTTGTTTTTTGCACTCCAGTGCTCTTCAAAATATCTTTTGTGTTCCACAGAAGAAAGAGTGTCATACGCATGAAATGACATGATAAAGAGTAAATCATGAAAGAATTTTCATTTTCAGATTTCTTAAAAAAAAAAAAAAAAATTAAATCAAAGTAAAGCAATAGTCTATCTATTTGAGATGTCATGTAAACACGAACATGTTTAGTCCATGTAAACATACTTTTAGCTTGTCATCCATGCCAGATCACCCATAATGCCTCAGTCACAGACTACTGAATGCAAACAGTCAAGAAGAGGTCAAATGTCCTCAGGACTCACAGCCACTTGGTGAGATTAAACCAACAGGTTGATTCTTAAGGATTAGCAATGTGTCTTGTGAGATTAGCAGTGTGTACAGCCTGTAACCTACAATAACCTGTGACTGTGTTTTATGTTTACACAGATTTATATATAGTATATTTAGACATATATTACTATTCAAAAAATAAAAACTTAAACAGAAATTAATACTTTTATTCAGCAGGAACACATTAAATTGATCAAAGGTGATGGTAAAGACATTTTATAATATTACAAAAGATTTCAGTTTTAAATGAATGCCGTTTATTTCTGAATCCTGAAAAAATATATATTAAGCATATTTTCAACATATTATAAGAAATTTTTTTGAGCAGCAGATCAGTGTATCAGGATGTTTTTTGAAGGATCAAGTGGTGGCTGAGAATTAATAGTTCAGCAATGTCTGTTTGTGTTACCATTGGTCGAGCCAGTCGATTTCACGTATTTCATTACTACTTCCCTTTATAACCACAGTGCATCCAAATGAATACATTAACTGTGTGCATTATGCAAATTCTTATTTTCCTCCTCTACCTCCCCAGCACCACCTGCCTAGATTTGCTACTCTCTCTTGCTGCAATATATTTCCTTTAATTTTGTTTAACAGAAGCAAGTCTTATTTGCTCTGCAGCAGCAGAGTTGTCATGACTGAAATTCAGCTTTAGGAACAAATTACATTTTAAAATCAAAAACAGTTTTTTAATTGTATTTTTAATCAAATAAATGCACCCTTGTTTAGCCTAAGAGACTTATTTAAAAAAAATATATTTTTGAAAGATTACCAACCTTTTTAAACAGTAGTGTCCTGTATGAAGTATTATCTCGGACAAACTCGATTGCAACATGAAAGTCCAGTAGTTAAATGAATGTTCAATTATATGGATATAAAGCAAACAGTATTGACTTCTTAAGACACATTTTGTATAGTGTTTTTTTTTTTTTTTTATCTGTTACATAAGTATTTCTTTTTTAAGAATATATTCACATTCAAATAATTCATCTGATTAATCAGCATATCACATCATTTGATTTGTCTAATTGACAGCTGTAGTTGTGTTTTGGAGAGGTGAGTACTGCCATTTTGCATAAGATCAATTTTGCCTGCAGTCATTAGCAGGAAGATCCCTGTCTCTGGAGCAGCCTCCTGTTAATTTGTTTGTATGTTCATATTAAATAATTGGGCGCAAAAGCTGCATAAATATGCATGAGTTTTAGGGTTTCGTGTTGTTCTATGTGTGCTTGTTTACTATGAATAGCATGTGTATGTCTCTGTCTCTTAACCTGACTGCACTGGAAAGCTCTTAGAGCTGCTTGTGTACTAAGAGTGAATCTTTCAAACATCCATAAAAAAATTTGCTTTATCAGCCGCTTTCACACATAGAAAACGTTAAATTGTATAAAAGGTAAAAATACTACATCGGTTTTTCAAATAAGCAACAGCTTACCATGCTTTACACCAGAAAGTTTTTGATAGTCTCATTTTTGATGTTTTACTGTTATGTTTTACTGTTATGTTTTTTTTTTGCACATTGCACTAATACAGAACTATTAGTCACACATCTGCTCAAGCCAAATTCATTTCAACAACAGGTCTTGTTCACACATGACCTCTAAATGGCAAAATGTAATTACTTAGAAAAATGTAATGCTGCAGAGGCGCCAACGGTCACATTTTCCCTCAAATAAATGTGTGTGACCTCTCTACTTTGTCATAGCTGAGGAAGGAGAGTTGTAGTTTAGATCTGGGTGTCTGTTTTGAGATGGATGAATGCATGCTGGTATTGAGATGATTGAATATTTTGTACATACAAATACTTAACATTTATGCTGTAGGAAAATGATGATATACTGATTTATTATTAAATGAAACATTAAATAACATGAAGAAATTCTGATCTTGTTTGTGTTTGACCTTCTGCATTTTGGGCAAACAAAAAAAAATAATGGCACTTCAAATGATGTAAGTGACAGCTTGATGTATACGTGATTGATTGGCTTCTCTTTAATGCCACTGAATCAATAACACACAAATTGGAGTTTTAGCCATGTATAGATTTTAATGCCACAATTTAGCTCCATTTTAGGTCTTGGAGTGCTGAGTTTTTTTAACTGGTTAAATAAAGGTTACTATAACCACTTAAAGTATAACCTTGTAGATTTATCCCACTTTGTATAGTTACAATGTTGGCAATATGTAAATGAACAATGTTTACTCGTTCTCCAAGTTACCTGGACTGTGAAATTCATGTTTAATTCTCAGCAAAAGTCTGCTAGATGATGCAAAGCAGATGTGACAGCTCCAGGCAGAGCTTTCGTGAAAACTACAGATTATACTTCCCCATTTTTTGAATCTCCGCCCACGGACAGTCAGATCGACTGAGGGTTATTAGCATAAGTTATTTTAAGGGTAGGTTTATCAGTGAAAATTGTATCATACTATATCTACTCTTTAAACAGCATTATAGTAAAAATGAAACACTATGGCAACCGCCGTACAAGACGCCGTTTTGCTGTAGATGGAACTCACAGAATGCCAGTTTCTTTCCGCCCCCCCCCCCCTCTGTTTGGCCTGAAACACCGCTTGTGGTCATTCAGTTTAAAATATTGACTAAAGTAGTCAAGTTTCCCCATTGTAACCAAAAAGTAACTCACTCCTGCTAAACATTTACTCTTTCAATTCTTGCACCCTCGAACACCACAAGTCGGCACCATTATGACTAAAAGTTTGCCAAGTAGTATTTCCTACTAAAGCAAGACTGAATTTGACAAGGTCAAGCACATCCATTGCAGACTGGTGGACGTGGCCTTGTATGGCAAAATGCCAAGTGCATTATGGGTGTTGAAGTTTACTATTTGGCAAAAGGAAAGAAGCCTTTTTTGTTCTCTAGTCAGGTAGAAACGATTTCAAAAACATTTGCCTTTCTACTAGAGCTGCACGATTAATCGTTAAAAGATTGTGATCTTGATTCAAACGCAATCTCATTCCTAAATGACAATGATTCGTCTGTGTCCGTTAATCCTCTGATAAAACACACCAGAACATTCAAATCTGCGTTTGCGCTGCCGCTGAGCAAGAGAGAGCAGAGATCATGTACAGTATAGTATGAAACCGCATCACAAAAAGTCTTTTCAACTACACAGTAAACAAATATTCATACATCACAGAAGTACTGGGATAAAAGTTTATAGTTTGTAAATAAACACTGATGTCTACGGAAGTGATCAAAATGGAGCAAATCAGCTTTTGATAGTAATTTGGCGTGTCAAATAATGATTTTATCAATTACATTTTTACACCACCAGGTGGCAACAGGTGACTTAATGCAATTGTTATTGAATCCGTCATTCAAGAGATTTGTTCAAAAATGCTGATTCATTCAGTAATGAATGGTGAAGTAAGGTGAAGTCATTGAATCATTCTGTAATGATCCACTGGAGGCAAGTAGTAGTGTGAACTCAAGTGCAGTTTATTACATCCGACATAACATAAATCCAACATAGAACAAAGTCTTTACATGGTACGACATGGCTTGGCATAACAAGAACAACATGGAACTCACCACAGTGGTACAGGAAACAATCATCAACAATGAACAAGGCAAACATGAGGGCTTAAATACACTGACTAATTACAAACAATGAACACCTGAGAACAATGATTACACCAG
The DNA here is from genome assembly GCA_038088235.1 of Zacco platypus. NCBI lineage: Eukaryota > Metazoa > Chordata > Actinopteri > Cypriniformes > Xenocyprididae > Zacco > Zacco platypus. The sequence continues at coordinate 15,857,492 of CM076083.1, read as the reverse complement.
TGAACCAATAGAAACAAGACATGAAACATAGTGGTGGGCAGAGCGAGGCTTCATGAAACACTGAAACAGTTGAAGCAAATGTGCCGTATTGTGTCGAGGCTTCGAAACTACACCGACACCGTCTCCACGGTGACACCTAGTGGTCAATTGCACATGTTATCTGAAACAACTTTGACAACAAAACATTTAAAAAAATAAAAATGTTGTGTTTTTGTTAATGTGGTGAGTTTTTAACATCCTCACTATATAACTATAATACATAATAATAATATCTAGGTTATTTTGGTCAAGAAAAAATGGAAATTAATAAAACAAATCAATCCACAATGGTCTCATTTTTGTTTTTTTACAGATTTTTATTCCAAAATATTAATTGCTTTCTCCTCTCACAAAACCCCACGAGGTGAAGGTGCATTAACTCCTCTTTTAAACTTTGTGGGAGTTGAGACAGATGAGCTATTGTGTGATTTGTTCCCGCCCCTGTCAATCAAACGCAGACTCGGCAAGCATGCCACCTGTCGAAACGCGCAGAAGCTTTGTTTAGCCATAGTCACGAGACATGGGTGTTTTGAATCAGGGTTCGGAGCAGTGTTTCGAAACAACTATGCTTCGGGATCTCTACTCTGTGTCGAAACTTTAGTTTCGCGTCAGCCATCCCTAATGAAACAGGGCAGGCACATGACAAATGGGAATCACATGACATACATGAGGGAGCACATGGTAAAACATAAAGCATGAAACATGACAATGACAACAAAATAAAAGACATGAAACAAGAACATGAAAACAAAACCAAAACTAGACATTACACATTCATTCAAATATTTTTTTAAATAATTAATTTAGATTACTATAATCTGACTGTTTGAAACAAACAAACAAAAAAATCATGATTCTCAATTTATCCATAATTATACAGCTCTACTTTCTTCTACTATAGCAAGGTTTTATTGAAAGCCCATTTTAACTTCTGTTATTATTATCTAATATTTGGGTGAACTATTATTGGAATTAGGAACAAGAGTTGCACAAAGTTAAGTTACAAAAAAGCTGAACTTTATAAAAGTGTTAATGCCAATAGTTGATGTGTTACTGTACTTCCTTTGACACTGTTGGTGAGCTGTGCCAGTTTTAAAGTGCTCTGCTGTGTTTTACCCTGCTTGGTAAAACATTGATCTTAATCAACAACTTCCTGTTGTCAGAGTTTGCTTCCTGTTTCTTTGCTTGTCACATTCATTTTGAGCAAAAATAAGTGAAAGCTCCCACACTGTAGCTTATGTTTTTAATCACAGGCTCACAACCCTGTTGTTACGTACCTGACTGTAATTTTCAAGTGCAGCTGAAGATCCTGATTTGCAGTGTTCAGTGCAACTGAACCCTTAATGAACGTAGAGCTTTTAGAGAAGGATTGTGGTTTGAAAGGTTTTTATTGGTTTTCTTATAATGGGAGTGCATTTTAAGTTCTCTAGATGGGAGAATGTTATCTCAAGGCCTCTGATAAGAGGAAACTGTTTTTGAGTAAAAAAAAAGGATGTGTGCCGCTTGATTGTGTAGTTCTCTCAGTAACTTTAAACTGAATTAGGATCAACTTCCTCTATTCACACCACAGCCACAGCTGTTTCAAAAGAGAAACCACCTGATAAATGATAAATGTTTATTAGAGGAAACACTGGAAGATGGGTTATCTGTTAGTTGGCACAGATTTCGTTTATTTTTGGAATAGCATATTACCATATATATATATATATATATATATATATATATATATATATATATATATATATATATATTTACTATTTACTAAATTTATATAATTTACTTTTCATTTCACGCTTAGTTTTAGGTCATCTTTATTTATATAGCACTTTATACAATTCAGATAAGTTTCCCCAACTAAACAATACTATATTTCATAATGCATTTCATGCAACCTTCTATCTATCTGACAAATGAGCCAAAAGTAGCATCTTTTCCTACAGGCATAATATGATCAGACAGACAACTTGTATTAAAATAATTATCAATTAATATTAATGATCATTTTTATAATAATTATAATTATTAAAAGGTAATAATAATATTATGTTTTTTATATATCAAAAATATATAAGACAGTAGTATGCAAAATTACAGTATTTATTCCTGAGTTGATACCTTGTATATGTTGTTAAAGTGTATACTACTGTTTAAATATCTTGCATTCTGCTTGCAGTTTCAAAACTCTAAGCATTTAGCATTCAATATTTACAAACATTAAGCTTTATGCCAGTATTCTTCTATTCCAGTTTTTATCCGTCATGCTTTGTTGTCATGGTCATGAACATTAGTACAATTTAAATAGTCATACCTCAGTTCATGTCTGTTTCATAAGTATGCATATTTCATAAATCTTCAAGACTTGCCTTCAAAAATTAGACATTCAACAATGGATTGAATACTAATGAAATGTTTACAAGAGAAGGACATCACGAGATTTGTTATATGCAGAAGAGTTCATCTGCATTCGATGAATATTAAATGGAAAGGGAAATGAAGGACGTGTTCAGTGCTTTTCTGACACCCTGCAGTGTTGTGGGTCTCTCTCTCTCTCTCTCTCTCTCTCTCTCTCTCTCTCTCTCTCTCTCTCTCTCTCTCTCTCTCTCTCTCTCTCTCTCTTCTTGACCTGTCTTTGGGGGATACTGTCGACCACCCTGCAGCTGAACCACGTGTGACTTTTCAGGGCTTTAATTATTAGGCAAACACAGGTTGCTAAGAATATTTGTCACAACCTTTCAGAACACCCGGGGGTTTCTCATGTGTGCCGGTGTCACTTTGTATTAGTGTTTGTGAGTGTGTTTGTGTCTGTGGAATGTGTATCAGTTTGCATTTAAAGACAATCTCCATGGCAACCAGGCGAGGAGTGTCAAAACAGTGCCTAGAGAGGCTGATTTTCACCATGGCTCGGAGAGAAAGGCGTTCGCACTATTGCCTGCTCGGAAAAGAGCAAGAAATAAACGAGTGGAATACAAAAGTGCATAAAAATGCGTTTGTGTTTCTGATTATTGCCTGCATGTGTTGCATTGGGGTTAAATTGAAGATCTGGTCTGATTAATGGGTAGTTGTGGCCTAATGGTGAGGGAGTCGGGCTTGTAACCTGAAGGTTGCTGGTTCGATTCCCATGCCGGCAGGAATTGAAGGTGGGGATTGTGAATGAACAGCACTCTCTCCACTACCATGACTAAGATGCCCTTGAAAAATGCACAAAAAAACCTCTAATTGCTCCCCTTGTAAGTCGCTTTGGATAAAAGCGTCTGCCCAATGAATAAATGTAAATGTGTCTTTAAGCTAGATTGCTCCAAGAGTGCTGCTCCTGTAGGTCCCTTTGGGTCGGCTACAGCTCCCTTTTTAGTGAAAGACTGATCTATATTAGTCAGGTGTTAGTGTTAATTTGACAAGAATTTTCAGATTTTTGGTAGAAAGGTACCGATTGATACTTCCACTGTTGATGTTCTGTTTAGACTATTGGGTCTCACATAATAATATTGACACTTTTATCGTTAGTTTATTGTGAAAATCATGAAAAATGAACCCATGGAAACCCATTCCATGAAGCTCTCTACACACTGTTCTTGAGCTAATCTGAAGGCCACACGAAGTTTGGAGGTTTGTAGCTGTTGACTCTGCAGAAAGTTGGCAACTTCCGCACACTGTGCGCCTCAGTTTCATTGGTTAACCTTAGTGTTGACCCTGTGTTTTTACACGGCCTACCACTTTGTGGCTGAGTTGCTATTGTTCCCACGTTGCTGTTGTTCCCAATTGCTTCCACTTTGTTATAATATCACTTACAGTTGACCGTGTAATATTTAGTAGTAAGGAAATTTCACGAATGGACTTATTGCACAGGTGGCAGCCTATCACGGTACCATGCTTGAATTCACTGAGCTCCTGAGAGCGACTCATTCACAATTGTTTATAGTAGTAGACTGCATATATATATATATATAATATAATTACACAGTAAATTTTACACCATAATGTCCAGTTTGTGTATGGATCATTTGTCATCATTGAAACATTACATTTTCATTATATATTTCTGCATTAGCCCTTGAAAAAACCCATTGGGGTCGACCACCACTCTCTTTACATTCACACAAGCACTTAAAAATCAACACACACACAGCTTTATATATGTACTGATGGAAAGACCCACGTGTGTGTGGGTGGGCTGCTCAAATTCCAGGGCCCTCCACATCTTCCTGTTTCTAACTTTAGTGATGCAACATGCAGAGAAATGAGGGTTTGTTTGTGTGTGAGGCATGCTGTAACGCTCACACACTGCACTGTCCCCCTGCATACCAGCTAGTGAGAGTTTAGAGTGTCTGAGCCAAAAACACACAGTCGAACCATCTGCATTCCACATGCACACACTGCGACTGTTTCTAGCTCTATTTTGCAGTAGTATCTTTCAGCTTGTGTAATCTATTGTTTTTGTGTCATATGCTTGACATGTTCTGTTAGTATGGCAGATCTTTGAAGTACAGTGCAATGAGCAATTTGTTGTCATTTCTGTCTTTGATAATGCGAATAATGACAGTAAATGTGAGCCACAAGACTCAAATGGCTAAATAATAAGGGTTGACGCACACCATTTGGCACAAATGAAAATGAGGCCATGAAAGAGAGAAGTACAGTCCATTCAGTTGGTTTTAAGTGGTTTCAGTAGGTGTTAGGACACAAATTTTAAGCCTGCTATAAAAAATAATTCTGTGTTTTGGGTTGTTTTTTGTAACACTTTAACACAATAAGGTCTCATTGGTTAACATGAGTTAATGCATTAAGGTTAGAGGATTCACTTATTGTCATTACATCATATTAAATGTGGCTTCTACACTGACTGAAGTCTATAAAGACTATGAAGTCTCTTCTGCTCTATGGAAGGAGTTCACAGAGGATGCATGTGTTTCAGACACATCTGGCCTGTGAATTTCTGTCATCCCGTCCAACATTCCATCTGAGAGAGACTGAGAAAGAGGTACAGAAAAGTAGACACCAAAAGAAAACGATGGAACAGACTTCTAGCCAATGACAACCCACAGATGGCACTTGCACTGCAGTGTTTGACTTGGCCTATAAGACACAAGTGACCCAATCTGTGTTTACTTGAATCCAGAGATCCTAGAATTGAATTTTATTGAATTTACATACTCATCTACAATGATGCAGGCAGTATATACATGATTTTGTATTATATGCATTTATATTTGTCCCTCCCCTCTTGTACAGCTGTAAAGAGGAAGGAAGAATAAAGAAAAGGAGGAGAGGACAGTGAGAGGAGGGGAAGGGAGAGAGTGAGAAAAGGGGGGAAAATGGCACAACGATGTCATAATCACAAGCCGGGCCGTTGCCATGGAGACAGAGACATGTGAGCAGGCCGATGGCATTCACAGTGAGGGTGCTCCGACCTGCTGTTCACTTCAGCTCTGAGATACAGGGAATATTTTTAGATAAGAGATGGAGCGGATCTGAGGAAGGGAGGAGTGACCCAGAGGTGAGACGGAGGTGTGAGAGAGAAATAAAACGATGTTAAATCTAGCTGTACTGGAAAATCCTGATGGTAGCTGGTTTTACATGGTTCCTAGGTGGTATAGATGGATGATAGACTTGATTTCAAGCTGGTTAGAACTGGTGACCTTGGACCAGCAATACACCTGATACCATTTTTCAGAAACCAACATAAGCCGATTTGGTCCAGTTCTTCCATATTAAACCTATTTCATGCTATGAAATGTCAATAGCAACAGAATTTTATTTGGTATTTTGGCAAATTAAAGGCATAGTTGTCCCAAAATAAAATAAGACAAAATATTGAAAATGGCTTAAACGTCAAAGTCACATGCACTGGAAACTGTGATGCTGACGCTTTTAGACTGATATGAGACCAGACTTATGCTTTTGTCAAAAAACAAAATAATCACATTTGCTAAAAAAAACAAAATATGGGTTTCTTCACTAAACAAAAAAAAAAGGTTCAGTGGGGTTCAATATAGAACAATAGAGATCTTGGCTTGATTTTAAAGAACCATTTATGCCAAAACTGTTCTAAAATGATTGAAAAGTCCTGAAAAGTGAAGCCAAATCATTTCGATCACCTCATGGTGACTGGAGTCATAAACTCTCTCCATGTAATTGAATGGGACGTGAGTCATTGACGTCTATTCCCACACACGTCCTGGAGCCTTGGTTAAAATTGCAATTTTCTCATGATTTACAAAGAGTTGGAAACATTTGGGATATCGTAAGTACTCAACTGAACAAAATATATAATTCTGGCCTAGTGGTTTTTGGATATTTTACTGAAAAAATGATACATATTTCACCTTTAAAAACCATCTTTTTCTTCTTCTTTTTTTTGAGGCAGATCTTTTGAGCGATTCATTCATAGTTCAACTTACTGACTTTGGTATGGACAATTAATATAGACATTATGTAGACTATATATAATTATATATACTTTTATAGTGTTCTTTGAGCTCTTTCCTTCAAGACCTGCTTGAAGAAAATAAGTTTAGAATGAAAAACTTTTTTTGGGGGTGGAATATTCCTTGAAATGAAGGGATGAAAGAATAAAATGTACCGGGTGAGTAGATGAAAAAAGGGAGATGAAATAAGAGGAAGTGAGTGGTTGTGAAAGACTCAGTGGGATGGGGCGGGCTGAGGAAGTTGAAAATGACTAAAAAGAAATGAGAAGCTGGGGGAAAAGTCAATGTCTGTAATTTTGCTGCATTATGAGCTCCTGCAGATTTTTGTGTAGTTTTTCCAAGAAGAGAAGTTGACTGCAGGACCATCAGAGAGACAGATGGGTACTGATCACTGCGTCACTCAGCTACTGATGTAGATTTCCTCCATCAGCAGTTTTTGATATAATTATTATTTCCCACTGCAGTAGGGTATGGGAAAAGATGGGAATCAAACGTTTTTTTTTAATATATAATTTATCTATAAAACTTTGCCTTGTTTGAAATAACAATTCAGAATGATGACATAAACCTTGTTCAGAATGAATTATTAACTTTGTTAGTTGTGGTAATAAACAATAGTAGAAGGACAAATTACAAATCGGTTGAATATATAATTCTGTCACTAGTTTCATTCTTAAATGAATCAGCATTTTTGAAAAACTGGGATGAGTGAATGTTTCAATGATTCACTCGTCAAAATTCTTCTGATGATGTGTTTTCGAATGAATCTGTTAAATGAATGATTCAAATGACTAGCGTCAGCCTCTGGTTCAAATGGAAAAAGAGTCCTCTTGTTTTCTGCTCTATCCTACTGCCCTTGTTGTTTTAAACATGGGGCTTTAGCAAGCTTAGATCAAAGACAACTCTATACAGGAAGCTGTGACCACAAGATTTTCAGCTGATGTACACAAGTGCTGCTTAAAGACTCATGGGTAAATTGTAGTGCTTTATATAGAATGGCACTGTTTCCGGGGCAAGGCTTAACATTGTAGTTGCAGCTTTTATAAATGAAGCCATATGCTTGTGTGATTTCATGGCCCCGGTCTCTCTGACGGAGAACATGATGCACGACTGTAGCTGTAAAAACTGCTGCTTCAGAGACACCCAGGGCTATAGAAAAATAATCTTCCTTAAAGATGACTTAAGCTCTGGACAGTTTGCCCAAAGGTGTGTAATATCCACTAGCGTTACCAAATGAAACTAAAATAACGATTGTCTCCCTTACACTCCATCTGTCTGAGGTTGTTTGTCAGGTTACAGTAGCATGCTTCAGTTAGCACATGCTGGTAGATGTCATAACTACACCATCTGTACCCTGCTTCTTCCTCCATTGACAGTCATTCAAAAATTAGAGTTCTTAAACTGCTGACAGCTTGTATTTCATCTGTTGCTGCCCAATGAGTTGACGTGCTGCAGATAGCAGACCCTGTTGTGGTTGATTGACTGATAGACAATGTCTGTGTGACCAGTGTCTGAACCCAAGTCCCTTTAAGGCAAGTCATTTCACTCGGCGGCCATCTTTGAAGCGCCTCTTGGGCAGCTATTTCAGTCATACAAGTACAACTCCTATCTCATCAAATTCCTCAAAGCTGTTCACCAAGCTTACAATTACATTTCATATTTAAAATGACCAATGAAATCTGATAACAACCGTCTCATGAATTTTATTTCTAAATGCTCAAATCATGACAAACACTGCATTTTACAAGCTGGACCAACAATGCTCATATGCAGTCATAAGCGCACATGTCAGAACACTGTTTCTGTAGCAAGCGGAGGTTCTAAGAGCAGATGCAGTGACACAAAGACTTTACCAATTGGTGATTGGTTCTTTTATTTAGAAGGCGGGACTTATTCCACCATATTGTGTATGCACTTATTTCTCTTATTGAGTAATATGAGTGCACCGTCTTTGTATATCTAAAGTCTCCGGACAGCCGATGTTAAAAAGGATGGTTCACCCAAAAATGAATTTTCTGTCATCATTTGCTCTCTCTCAAGTCGTTCCAAACCTGTATGACTTTCTTTCTTCTGTTGAATACAAAAGGCGATATTTTAAGTAAAGTTGGTAACCAGACAGTTGATGGTAGCCATTGACTTCCATAGTATTTTTTTTCCTACTATGGAAGTCAATGGGGTCCGTCAACTGAGGGTAAGTAAATGATGACAGAAATTTCATTTTTGGATGAACTATTGCTTTAATTCGTAATTTTTACAGTTATTGTCCACACTCCATTACTCTGTGTGAATGTCTTACGACATCTCGTGTAGAAGAACGCAAAAATAAAATGTTTGCTGTTTTGCTTAACTACTGTATACATATTCTTTGTGACTTTTGTTTTGCCAGGTTTTCACCACATACTCGAATGAGGACTATGACAGACGCAATGATGAGGTTGACCCCATGGCGGCTTCGGCCGAGTATGAGCTGGAGAAGAGGGTGGAGAGATTGGACCTATTCCCTGTCGAACTGGAAAAAGGTACTTGACCCGCTGTGTGTGTTTTTAGAGCCTGTGTGGTATGTTGTCTTAAGGGTCCTTAACTTCCTGTTTCTAAACAAACTGACTGAAGCAGCTTGTTTTGGTCTGTAAAGTAAGCAGCTTTTGCTGATTAGAAAGTCTGAGGGGTCGTGTCCTCTCTCCTAAAGCGTTTACCATAGCTACCGTACATGAAATATCACAGCGAGGATATAGAGGAGTTGCATTCAGCCGCGTAGTTTTTATATTGCAATGGTAACATTAAAGCTACAATCAATCTGGACTAAGTGATTAAGAACAAGATCATTCAAAGAGGATTATTTGAAATCAAATGTGTTTATAATTGCTAAATAATTATAATCTCAAAATCTGGTCAAATTATTTACAGTCACAGGATTACTCACATACTAATTCCAGCGCATTATCGCAATATTTAGTTATTGGCGTCTAAAAGCCTTAAACCTCTCTAAAGTGTCCATTTATGATTTAATGCATTATTTTAGTATATTTTATTATTATTTATATACTATTATAATATTTATTAATATTTTGAATTGCAATTTATATTTATATTTTCAATTTTAGTTTACGTTTTAGTAATTTTGTTATGTGCTTTTGTAATTTATTTTTTTTTTGTATTCTAGTACTTATTTATTTGTTAGTTTGTGAAGTAACATTTTTAATTTTCTTTAAGATTTTAATAATTTATTTTTATTTTATTTCAGCTTTATTTTAATTGCTAAATACTTTTTTTAAATTTAGTTTTAGTTGGCAATAGCAACACTGATTTAAAGATTATGTTTTGCTATATTGATAATCTGACTGACTAAATCAGTAATTTCTGCAGCATTGCAGCCTATAGACTTGATGTCTTCCAGCTTAAAAGTTTGATATGGTCAAGATTAAAGATTTCTGTCATTATTTACTCTCTATAGAAAACACCATAAAGCACCACTAAAGTAGTTCATGTGAAACGGTGCAATGAATTTGTATGTAGAACAGGCTGAAATTTAAGTGTTATTCACAAAAAAATTCTGCATATTAAAACTTTTTGTTGCGTTCATGATTTCTTTCGATCAGATAAAGACGGATTGGGAATCAGCATCATCGGGATGGGTGCCGGTGCAGATATGGGCCTAGAAAAACTCGGAATCTTCGTCAAGACTGTGACGGAAGGAGGGGCTGCCCACCGAGACGGAAGGTCAGTAAGAGAATTACTGGACATGAGTGGGATTTATATGGATTTAAATGAATATGAAGAGTGACAGGAGAGTGGAATTCCTTTACCTTCTGTCCGTCTGTACTACAAGGACATCTGTTTTCATCAGTTCAGTCTGCGAAATGGCTTAAACGCCAAAGTCACATGCACTGGAAACTGTGATGCTGATGCTTTTAGACTGATATGAGACCAGACTTATGCTTTTGTCAAAATAAGTAGTGTCTATAATTGTCCATAGTTTTGTTATTTAATAAAACAGAAGTTCATCATGCTTGACAGAGAATTCAGTCAACACACATGCATGAAGGGAAGGATGGTGTAGTTTGTTGATCTATATTCAGTAGAATCTGGTCTTGCAAAGGCGTCTGGGATCTTCAAACCCTGGAGTGAATCATTGAGATCATGGAGAAGCTACTTCTACCCGTCAAGCTCAAGAGGTTTATAAAAAAAACAGCAATTCGGCCTAGAGAAGCTCACTTTTGTTCATGACGATCCTTCAGATGGCTGGAGATTCAGCGAGTGTTATGATTCTTAATAAAAATTCATAACGTTGGTTATTTCTCTCTGGTCTTGAGTCAGTAGGTTGAAGGTGCAGTGCAGTGGATTCCTACTCATTTTGCCATGACAGTTAGAAACCTAGAAGTCACATGAGACATACAAATCTAATAAGCCAATGCTAAAATGAGCTGTAACCACATGTGTCTTTCCAAGCAACTAGATATTGAATGGGACTGACTTTAGCTCTCAGAAATGACCTCATCCTCACTTTCTGGCACCAGATTGGTTATTCTGCTGTCAATCAAATGTATGGCTACACTGACAAACAGGCTGCTATGGGCCATTTTGGATGGGGTTGGATAGTTTGACATGTTTTGTGACTGAGAGTGTCGATCGATCATTTTAACGGCCTGAAATACAAGAAGTGGTTTAGTTAAGTGGGGCACTAATTCACTCCTGCTGTTGGTCAGTTTTCAGGTCTATTTCAGACCGAATAAATTATTCTTTTGGCGATGTCAGTTTCTTCACACATAGAGTGATGAGATTGATCTGGAACCTGGCCCAAGACGTAGCAGCCATTTTACAGATGCGCTTTATTCTCCCAGAGCTTTTACACTGGTTCTTTTTCCCTTCGGTAGGATCCAGGTGAATGACTTGATTGTGGAGGTGGATGGAACCAGTCTGGTGGGCGTGACCCAGAATTTCGCTGCATCAGTCCTCAGGAACACCAGCGGCACTGTCAAGTAAGGAAACAAAACTACATGTGCATAGCGACTTCATTTGAGATCAAATTTGCAATTTAGGGTTTGGTCTGGTCAGATTTAAAAAAATATATATATATCTGAAGTCTCTAGTTCTCACCAAAGCTGCATTTTTTTAATCAAAAATACGAAATATTTGTTTTCTATTATAATATATATATATATAATATTTGATGATTAGATTTTTGATGACTAGAAAGTTAAAAAGAAGAATTTATTTGTAACAGATTTTTGTAATAATGTAAAGGTCTTTACCATAAATCCTAACAGACCCTAAACTGTAGCAGTGTGTGGGATGCAATTACCTATAATTGATAACATATCAATTTGATAAAATATAAAAAAACAATGCCAAATCCCTCCCCCCTTATCAAAAATAAGAAGTATAGCTCATTGTAGTATGATATTTCTAGTGAATGATTTCCACTGCCTCCTTGTACATGTGTTAGTGCCAAAAATTCAGGTAGACCTCAGGTTTTAGATTATTAGATCTTAATTTTCCTCTAGTTAATCCAGCATGATCTTCTGTTGTCTCTTTTGTCAGATATTCACTGACTCACTATTATCTCTAATATTGCCCTTACAATGCAGTGTATCAAATAAATTGCTGCTTTCGGTTACTTTGACCCGTGCGGTTGTATCTACAATCAAGATGAGGGATTGGGTAGTTGTGGCAGTTCAAACAAGCTCACGCATCTGCGTCCTGTTTTCTTTTAATCTGTCCTGGCTCGCCGTGGATGGTCTATGATTGTAGTGCAGGGTAATGGAAAATGTGATTAATAGACGAGGCTTAAGCCCAGAGGGAGAGAACATGTTTAATAATAACTATTATTTTTGTGGAATACCTCAGCACTGAGGCGATTGACAATCGGTCACTTTTAAATAGGATACAGTTGAAGGCATACATTAGTATGGTGATGTTTTTGAGGGCCTTTCAGGCTTTATACTGCTGGTCGTTTCCTTCCAGTAAATCTATATACAGTATATTTTCACTAAAGATCACCCTTCTAAACAGTAGGAATGGCAGCTACTCCACTAGGTCATATTTATGCTCACCTAATTGGCTGGTGTTTGTGTTGCAGGTTTGTGATTGGCAGAGAGAAGCCAGGGGAACAGAGTGAGGTGGCCCAGCTCATCCAGCAGACACTGGAACAGGAGAGATGGCAGAGAGAAATGATGGAGCAACGCTACAACCCCTACATGGAAGAGGACGAAGAGGTAAAACTTAAAAGGAAATGCAATGGAGAATTGTAACTTTTTCAATTTATAACTAATGCAGATTGAGTATGTCATGTTTTTTTGGACATTATCACTATTCATTTAAAAGTTATATACGTATGCGCAGTGCGTTTCAGAGTGAAGAGAGCGTTTTCAGAGCGTTCTTACACAGTTAAAATAAAATTTTAATGGTTTAATGTTTGAAAAAGAAGACTCAAGACAGCCATAAATATTAGTAGTGTAATTTTCTATTTGTAAAATAAAGTGAGATGTTACAACGGTAATATTTCTCATTTTTAGGTCATTTTCATATTTTAATAACTATAATAATAATAATTATTATTATCAGCATTATTTTAGAGCCATATTGATATATAATCACACAATTTTGTCCAAATTGTGCAGCCTCACAAACACTTTTTAAATCACAATCACAATTTTTATCAGAAAAATCGCGATTTGATTTTTTCCCCCAAATAGTGCAGCCTTACTTTCTATTTTCAAACATGTTTTTCAACCACTTCACCATTAGAATGTTTTAAATTAACCAATTAATTGCAAGTATTTCATTATATTATAGTAAATATTTTGCCATAGACTGTGAAACAGACACAAGCATATTTTTATTATATAAACTTGTCATTTTTTTGACCCCCATAAAAAATATACATTATACAAATATTTTGTGTAAAATTACTTTTAGATATTTGTAGTTGTTACTGAACATCTAGCAAATCTATTATTTTGCCTCCAATTGACCCTTCGCAAAGATCCGCCCCCTTTAGTTGCTCTCACGCCAATGAAAGATACATCTCGGAGCAAAGATGACACTGACAACGCGTCGACCGACATATGAAACAGTTTCATATTTAAAATGTCATAATTTTTTAAAGAAGTTTAAACAATAAATAGCGTATAGTGTCTCTTTAATGTGTCGTGACAGATCACTGTAGCTCCTTCAATCGGCTCGTGAACAAACATCTCTTCATACTAGTTCATTTATAGCATCAAATTAACATGAATGAACATCAGAAGGAATGTTGTTTCAAACGTGGAAAGACGTGAGTACACACAATTTATCAAGTTCAAGTTCACCAACGTTAATCTACTAACTCCTCTGACTGCTTTGTCTGACAAAATGGCAGATTCGGGGTTATGATTGGTCAGATCGCCTGTCAATCAAACTGTTTGTGAAGGGTCAATTGAGTGGCACCCCTATGCATTTCATATGCTACTCCTTTTTTGTGCCTCAGATTTCATATGTTAAACTAGAAATCCCAGTCAGTGTGTGTCATAATTTTATGTAACATTTGCTGATGTCACTGTTGGTCAGTGCTTTTCTTACTGAATACGGACACAAGATTACTGTAGAACTGCCTTCTGTCCTTGCCAGCTGCCATCGGTTTCTCAACACATTGGGTTGAGTGTGGTTTAGGAGATTCACTTTGTATTCATCTTGAATTTTAAACAACCGCATTTAAGTTTCTAATTCATTCAGTAAAACTTCATATTCACAAGTAAAGAGTGGGTGGAAAGGAGAAACCTTCCATTTTAAGAAATGCTTAACACAGATACTGTAAATATTTCATGCATTCAGTGAAAGCTAGCAAGAGGTGAAGAGTCAAGTGACTAATTTCAGAAAGTGTTTCTTTTTTTACTTCAGTGACTGTAGTCATATATATTTAGTTGTCTGCAAGAGCATGTTTTTCCATCTCTAACATATAATTATCACTTGAGTATGTGACAGATTTATGAGGGAATGGTATTTTACCTTGTTCTTGGCAATGCATCAACACACCTGAGGTATTCAGTTTTCATGACATGTTGAAAATGCTTAAAACACATGTTAAATTAATTTTTTTTTCAACAGCTCATACAATCTAATCGCATTCATCTTGCTGTACTCCATAATGACGGTTTATTAGAAGTGATTTTGGTTGCATGCAGTGGAAGAAGGGATGTCAACATTCCTTCATCAAGACACTCTTTTGGGAATCATGAAATAATAATTAGTTTTGAAGCACTGCATTTATTGCTTTAACACATTCAACCTGTACATCCTGTACATCCATACATGTTTCATAATTGTCTTCCACTCCTGCCCACATTGCCATGGTGTGAAGGGAACTGATTATTAATTCAGATGTTAAATATTCACAGTTCTCGCATTTGATATTCTTGGAGATCTTGGGTAGGGCAGAATTCCATCACAGTGCGTCTCGCGGCTTCTTTTGCCAACTCAGTGCCCTCTCAGCACGCTCTCCTCCGCAACACTGAGTGCACGTCAGTCTGATTTTGTCTTAAAGTTTGAGAAGTGGTGAAACAGACAGTTTGTCTGCTACCTCACCCACATGGCAGAGTTCGAACCGACACATGGACCCAGGGAGACCGAATGACAAACTGGACTCACTGACTCACACATTTGTAAACACAGAAAAAAAAGAAGAAAAAAATCTGTATTTTTAAAATAATTTTATTCAGCAAGGACATAATTATTCAACTAAAGACTAGCATAATATATATTTTAATTATGCATTGGATTAAAAGAAAAAACATTAATAAAAGTGCATTAAAATAATTTAAGTGAATAAGTTATCGTATTAATGTGAAGTAAATGTAAAGTAAAATCTTACATTTTTTAAGTCTATACATGTGTAATTTGAGAACTGAAACTTGCTCTTCAATTAAATGTTAAATTTAAAAAAAATGGCATTGAAAAGGTTATATAGTCAGTTACTGAATTGCCTTATTTTCAAAAATGTCACTGATAAGAGTAAAATTAAAAACATAAAAATGCTCATTTAAAAGAAAAATGTCAAGGTTTTTACATCTGAAGTCTTCATATATATATATATATGTATTCTACAATTTTTATACATTTTCTGTTCAATTAGTATGTCATTAGTCCTATCATGTGACATTTAAAAAAATAAATAAAAGTAAATTATGAATTATAAACTGAGATGGTCATTGAGCATTTCTGTCATGTTTCATGAACTGTGGCTGTTTGCCAGATAAGAGTTTACACTGTTCACTCATGCAGACAGGAAGTCATTGTGCGAGAGCCTGCTCATGTCCTAACTTGCAGGGGAAGTCCATTGTTAAAAGGATGTTTGTAATAGTGGTGTATTTGCAGTGGCTTTTAGGGAGTTTTGGGTGTACAACTGGCTTTGGGGGTCAGACCAATTCAGTTCTGTTTTATTTCAGATGTGTTGGGGCATGCAGTTTCTCACAAAACACACATGAGATTTTGTTTTTGCATGTGTGTATGTTTATTTAAGGTCCAAGATATTCTCCAAGGTCTTGACGGCTCCCAAATCACTTCAAATGTGGCACATTAATGTATCAAGTGGTTGCAGTTCTTTCAATTTACTTTCATCTGGCGTTACTTCATCTTCCTGCAGCTGCACAGTCAATTCAAAATGGTGGTTGGCCAGTCAGTTTTTTTACAGTGTCCTGGCATGCATTTTCCCCTTGATCCAATCTGTTTCTGCCTAGCTTAACTCTGACATCTAGTGGTTAATGTTATCCACACACTAATCAGACATTACATACCTAAAGTCCTATACATAAACTTCCTTTTTGATTAATAGCAGATATACAGATCTCAGTTGCACTAAAAAAGGCATGTCTCAATGTTTTTCTTTTTTCTTTTTTTTGTCTCTCTTGATTTCTTGCCCATGTTCAGACAGGTGAATATGCCACAGATGAAGAAGAAGAGATGAGCCCCATGTTTCCTAATGCCATCGAGGTGTTTGACCTGGCAGAGAATGAAGACATGCTTTCTCCTGTGGAGATGGACCCAGAAAAACTTACTCACAAGTTTAAAGAGGTCAGCAGAACACACAAGATATCTATCTACCTATCCATCCATCTCTCTGTCTATCTATTGTCTATCATCTGTCTATCTATCAATCATCTATCTGTCTGTCTGTCTAAATCAGCAGTCAGTATTTTTGTTACAATCAATAAGTTAAGATAGGTATTATATATTGAGAGATTATAAATTACAAATATTATTATAAATATGATAAATCTGCATTCACACTTAAAATTCTATACTGAAACATAATTCTAGATTATTCTAGATTAAGTAAATTCAGATGGCAAAATTTTGGAACAGATAGAAAAATGAATAACTGGTTAGTTCTTTTAAAACTTGATTTTTTTTTTAAATAAATAAATAAAATAAACGGCCTGAAATTATCTGTTGCTACCAATATTGGGGAAAAATATTTTTTATTTTTCCAATATTAATATTGGTTTATATCATTATGGTCACCAGTATTGTACATCCCTAAAGTAAGTCTTAAAAGTGCCAAAATATATTATTATATAATTTCAATTTCAATTGAATTGTTTTGTTGACATGTATCTGTATGATATAAAATCAGTAATCAAGAAGAATGTACATGATGTACATCAACATTTCCATTGTGCTTCAGTACCCTCTCCATCTCTGTGTCTCCAGCTCCAGATTAAACATGCTGTGACCCAGGCTGAGATCCAGCAGCTCAAGAGGAAGGTATGACTTGTTTGCTTGCTTTAGATTTAAGGTTTCAGAAAAATAAACATTTGTAAGAGATCTTTAAACAACCTTTGTTTACCCTTGTGACAAGATCTATGTCTCTCTCTCCAGCTGGCTCACGCTGAGCAAGATAAGCTGCGCTGGCGGATGGAGAGGGCTCAGTTGGAGCAGACGGTGAGAGAGAATAAGGAGCGGATGGAGAAGTTGGAGGGCTATTGGATGGAGGCTCAGAGCTTGTGCCAAGCAGTGGACGAACACCTGAAAGAGACGCAGGCGCAGTACCAGGCGCTGGAACGCAAGTACAGCAAAGCCAAACGCCTCATCAAAGAGTACCAGCAGAAGTGAGTGCGGGGGAATTGTGGATAATAATGAGTCAGACTCAATATAAAGACTTTAATCAGGATTACAAAACAAAATAAGCATGTATCATGGGGTTTGTGCTTGAAGGATTTAGACAAAACTCCTTCATGTGACCGATCGAAGGGGTTTAAACTGTGTTTGTATGTGTGTGTGTCCTAATGCAGAGAGATTGAGTATTTGAAGAAGGAGACCGCGCAGCGCAGAGCACAAGAGGAGTCAGAGGCCAGCCACAAGGTGGAGACAGAAAATCTCCAAGAGAAGGTGCATTTGCCAGAAACTTCATGTAAAAACAGCACTCGATCCGATTGAGCGCAATCCAAATGAAATTTAGAATGGATTGAAAGGGGTGGAGTAGACCTGAAATAATCTGATCAACAGAACAAAAAATTAGCTTGTAAATGACTACAGTGATGCATAGTTGAATGCAAATACTAGTTTTTATACTACATTATCAGTTCCATCAGGGCTTTACCCGGGTTTAACAATTAATCCTGGTTATCCCTAAACTGACGTTTCACATTGTACATTCATAAACCCTGGGTTAACTTTCTTATATGCATATTTGCGGTGTCAGTGTCATTGATTGGATAAACGCAGCACGCAACCGGTTAGCATAGCTCTAGCAGTACACATCCTCGTTTTGCCGACTGTACTATTGAGTTTATACTGAATGGACATTTCGGATTATAAAAGGTAAAAATGAAACAGTCTCTTCTTCAATCAAATTGTCATGTTTTCTGTCAGCATTTGGCATTTCAATTTACTGTTTATATACAATGCGCAATGTTTCTGTGACAGTCCAAAGCAGGCAAATATGAGTATGTGATTGGATGTCAGTTGCTAAGCGTCTAGGTGTAACATTCTAACATCGCATCGTTTCACACTGAACAAGTTCGGCACCAAAATGCGGGATTAACACCATAAAAGCTGTGCTAATCCTGATCTGGGTAAAAAGCGGTGCTTTTCTAAATTACAATTGTGAAACGTTTCCTTTACCAAGGGTTAAAAGCAGTGTTTAGAACATCGATAACCCAGGCTTAAACACAGTGTGAAAAGCCTTTATTATTATTTATCCTACTTAGTTAACATTACTACTGTTCAAAATGTGGGGTCAGTAAGATCTTTTAAGCGAGAGAGAGAGAGAGAGAAATTAATACCTTTATTCAGCAAGAATATGTTAAATTGATCAAATTTTGCAGTAAACCTTTCATAATGTTACAAAAGATTTTCTATTTTTGAACTTTTGGTTTATCAAAGAATCCCGAAAAAAATGTATCACAGTTTCTACAAAAAAATTACTCAAAAAAATGTAAGCAACACAACTGTTTTAAGCAATGATAATAATAATAATAAATGTTTTTGATCACCAAATCATCATGATTTCTGAAGGATCATGTGACACTGAAGACAGGAGTAATGATGCTGAAAATACAGCTTTGACATCACAGGAATAAATTACATTTTAAAAGAAATATATTAAATTAGCTATTTTAAATTGTCATAACATTTCACAATATTACTGTTTTTACTGTATTTTTGATCACATAAATGCACCCGTTGAACAGTATTTAAATAATTTACAAATAAAACCATCTGCCACGTCTATAAAAATGTAAATATTAAGTCTAACTGGCCTGAACTCCATTGTATTTCCATCTCAGATTACTGATTTGGAGTCAAAGGTTGGCGCTCTGAAGAGCTTGGAACCTTCGTAAGCCTTCCACTGTGGAACTGACGGAGAGAACGACAGAAACGCCTTCAACTCCGCCCACTCTACCCTCCGACCACATTTTTCCTCCATGACCTGGAGAACCTGATGAACTACAGGAAACATGCCGAGGGGATGTTACCGGGGACAAAGAGGGGACAAAACAAACACTGTACCAGACGCCTGAGGGACGTCTAGCCATCAGGAGGCCCTTTTTATAGTCATTTATTCATGTTCTCCTTGTTTCTTTTTAAGCGCCCTTAAAGGTATTATGAGCTTCTCTGCTCTCGGCAGGAATGTAGAACCTCTTCGTTAATAAATGTTCACTCACACGCTTGCAGGAGAAGAACGAAACAGTTGCCGGACAAAGATGGAACGGATGCCCACACGCACCCTCAATAAGTGTAGGATCGGAGCGAGGGCCGACCTGTATAGCAGTGACTGACAAGAGGACTATTTGTATATATTCTGGCATATATTTAAATATTAAAATCGCTTAAGCAGTGTGCTGGGGGGAGGAGATGGGGTAAGGGCTTTACTTTTCACATCTAGGCAAAAAATAATACAGTCAAAGTCCATTTTTGCATGGCAAAAGAGATGGTATCAAGTTTTTCTTTCTTTTTAGGGCAAAATTTGGAAAACAGGGTGCGAAAAGTATAATCTTGACGTTTAGAATTAGCATTCAGGAGCTTCTCATGTTTGCTTTCGGTGTAAAAGATATGGTTATGGAAGTGTAGAATGAATAGGGGCTTATGGGGATTGGTTTCTTCACAGGAGAAACATCACCCTGTGCTTCAACTCCAGTGCTTGTGGTTAGTTAGTGCAGTGTTTATGTGCACTGCACAGTGTGTCTCGGTCAACCCTGCAATGTCTCCAGACTCTGTAATGTGACAGTGTAAGAATTCTGAATCGATCAGAAATATGGCCTTGTTGAATTGCTATACAAAACCTTTCACCAGCCCTCTCTGTTTTAAGCAGACTCTTAGTGTGTTTACTCCAATGTATTGGTCTCCGGGGACCACGATAAGTGCACTTGGATTGCACTACAGAGAGTCCTGGAGAATCCTAAAGTTTTATGTCTCTGTTGGCTTTTATTCTCCTCTGTCCTGTTGGACGTGAATTGATTCAGTATTATCATTCCACATACATTGATGTGGAATCTCCTTTTAGTTGTTTTGTGGTGTTATAAACCACTTTTATCCTCTTTTTTTTTTTTGTCTTAAATGTGTTTTCTTTTTAATTGTACTACTGGGAAAACTGGAATTTTGACAGCAATTGTAGTAATTTGGGGCTTTAATGGTCTCAATTTAGTGTGTTAAAGATATTGAGCCTAATTCATAAAACACAAGCATAATTTGTGTGTAAAATCTTTGTAAACCCATTCTTATGTAAGTTCTTGCATCCAATTCAGTGCGTCAATTAATGTAAGCGCTGGTTCACACAGAACGCGTTTTGCTTCTACAGTTCTTTAATCTCAGATTATTGTGACTTTATATCTCAGAATTCTGACTTTATATCAGAATTCTGACTTTATATCAGAATTCTGACTTTATAACTCATAATTCTGACTTTATATCTCAGAATTCTGACTTTATATCAGAATTCTGACTTTATAACTCATAATTTTGACTTTATATCTCAGAATTCTGACTTTATAACTCATAATTCTGACTTTGTCTCAGAATTCTGACTATATCTCAGAATTCTGACTTTATATCAGAATTCTGACTTTATAACTCATAATTCTGACTTTATATCTCAGAATTCTGACTTTATAACTCATAATTCTGACTTTATATCTCAGAATTCTGACTTTATAACTCATAATTCTGACTTTATATCTCAGAATTCTGACTTTATATCAGAATTCTGACTTTATAACTCATAATTTTGACTTTATATCTCAGAATTCTGACTTTATAACTCATAATTCTGACTTTATATCTCAGAATTCTGACTTTATATCAGAATTCTGACTTTATAACTCATAATTTTGACTTTATATCTCAGAATTCTGACTTTATAACTCATAATTCTAACTTTGTCACAGAATTCTGACTATATCTCAGAATTCTGACTTTATATCAGAATTCTGACTTTATAACTCATAATTCTGACTTTATATCTCAGAATTCTGACTTTATAACTCATAATTCTGACTTTATATCTCAGAATTCTGACTTTATAACTCATAATTTTGACTTTGTCTCAGAATTCTGACTTTATAACTCATAAATCTGACTTTATATCTCAGAATTCTGACTTTGTCTCAGAATTCTGACTTTATAACTCATAATTTTGACTTTATATCAGAATTCTGACTTTATAACTCATAAATCTGACTTTATATCTCAGAATTCTGACTTTGTCTCAGAATTCTGACTTTTTAATCTCACAATTGTGAGAAAGAAAGTCAGAATTCTGAGATAAAAAGTCGCAATAATCTTCTTTGTTGTTTTTTTCAGTGGCGGAAACGGGCTTCCATAGTCGAGCGTCTCAAGACCCTGCGTTCTTTTCTTTCTTTATTGGGGGTGCGTCCGAAAGCTTAGGCAGCTGACTTGCCTCGCTGCCCTATCAGTCAATGACTTCGCAAGCAGCGTTTGCACACGAAGGTACCTCACAATATGAGAAAGACTACAACAAAATAGAGCTTTGGTGATAACTAAGCAAATGTTTAATTACTGCAATACTATTTTTCTTGAATGGAACACACAGGATCGTGGTATTAGGCAGTGAAGGATACATCTATGTTGCCTTCAAAAATCGATAGTAGACAGGATGTGACGACCATTGGATTAGGACGTGCCTTGTTGACTTCTTACCTCCGTGTATATGTCAGCTTTCGGACGCAGCCTCGCCGCTCACGTTGAACGTCTTCTGTGTGAGCAGCCCTTAAAAATAATTCGCTAATTACCTGAGTGTTGTGAAGCGCAGATTATAGTTCGGTCGGATTGCTGTGGCCTGTTTTCCTCACTGTTGGGCCTCTCATATCAACCATATAAATGAAAGAGAATCGAGTTTATTTTTCAAATGTCGGAAAACTCAGCACAGTATTGAAAACCCTCAGGAGTATTGGAGTTCTTCCATTCCCCCCGAAAGTATTTACGTGTTTAGCAATATAGCTTCAATACATTTTTTTTTTAATAATTCAAGTCATTTTACATTGGTTAAAAATGAGCATCAGGGTAACATTGAGAATACAAAGGACAAAACGATGCAACAAACATAGACTATTCTAGAAATCTTAAAATCATTGATATTCCGTGGGTAAGTCTAAAATATTTTGTATGTCAATCATCCTAAAAACGAAATGACTTTTATTGTCATAGTCACCTAAAACAATTTTACAAGCAAGCGAGGACAAGCACTGACTGGAAACGATTCTCGCTCTATTAATTATGGGATTATTATCTCAGCTTTAATTCACTGACTGTTTAGCAGTCAATTGAATTGAAATGATGACACAATGATTGAGGCCTAAATGTATATAGAGCTCAAAAATAGACCCATTTGGAGGGCCTTTTTCTTTCTTTCTTTCTTTTATTTGCACAATGTCAAGGAAACCGTGATTTCCCATCCGTAAGGAAGCCCACCGGGTTGATAAGGACCTATTTTCGATCAAAACGGTCATTTGCTGTGTATAGTTCTGTTTACTGTGAGCCTGTTTGCTGGGATTTATTATTGTAATGTGCTGGCTAGTACACGATGAGCATGTGTATATGAATGTCCAGACGATGGCACAATTGAGTCATGGAAACATTCATTTTCCCCGTGCGTTACACTGTAGAAACAAGCAAACTGAGTTATGAAGGAAACGGTCAACTTTGAATCTTATTAACGCTTTTAAATTTCACACTTTAGCTTAGCTTAGCTTAGCTGCTGCCTTTAATGAAAGGAATTTGCTTCCATGTACAGGAAAGAGCTCTGTGTTTCTCTCCTCAATTGCTGGTGTAATAGGCTAGTTGGTTCCTCTTTATTTTTGGTGTCTACTGTGTATTTAATTCGAAATCTAATAATACAACGAGTACAGAATAACATGTTTAAAGATGTTACGTTGTGGTGGCGTTAAACAGGCATTAACTTGCAACTATATTGGAGGGGGCGAAATGCAATTTATAATTATGAGTCTGACACCCAACATAAAGCAGGAACGCCACTGATTTTATAGTTGTTTTACGAACTCGACTCCATTTTCTCTGTACTGTTTTATTTCCTTTTACCCCTGCCATGTAAATTGCTTCCACATGAACAAGAGGAATATGTTCTCCATTTGAAATATGCGTCATCATGTTCAATAATTGCATAAGTACTGTCATAATAAAATGCAGAAATGTGCTGAGCAACAGCAAATTTTGTCTGTTTTGAAAGCTGGTGTGCGAATAGGTTTGACTTTGTTGAGTAGGTGATTTTCTAAGACGTTTTGTGGTTGAAATGTATTATTTATTTGACATTGCAGCACCGAGCGATATTGCAAAATATGACAGGTTCTTACAAGCATACAAAAGACTACAAGGGCCGTGCATTATTATTTTTCTGTCCATCATAAAAAATAATAATGCGTTTCCCTCTGTGGATATCCGTATGTGTCTATAGTTTGGAATGATCGTTATTTCTGCCATTCCATTTGGTGTCGTCACAACTAGCAGGGAACGTTCTCAGAACTTTGGCTGACGTTCTGATTCTCTAGAACACGTGCTTCCCAAACTGTGGGCCGCGGCCCCCCGGTGGGCCGTAGCGGTATTGCAGGGGGGCCGTGGTTCAAATCAATAAATTAAAATAATTAAAATATTTCAATTGTTCTAAAATTTGATTTTTTTTTTTTTAAAGTATGTAAGGTTATGGATTTAAATATATTTGTAAAGAATGTTTACATCATAGTTCTCATAATTCACATGAAATTCTTACAAACTTGTTAATATATATTTTTTAACGGCGGGGTCGTGGAGCTTTTGCAATGTTTTTGGGGGGCGTTACCCCTCTTAAGTTTGGGAAGCTCTGCTCTAGAAGTTATGAACAAGCGTTCTTCCAGTAACGTTTGGCCTAGAATATTTCTTCAAAGTTATTTGGTCTTTAATAACGCTGTCACAAAAACATGGAACGTTTTTCTGCTCAACATTTTCGTTGTTCTAACTACCTGTCACAGATTATTCTTAGGAAATTATTCTTAGAATATATTTTTGTTAGCTGGGGTTATTTTCACAGAAATTAGGCCTACTCAATTTTTATGGATTCAATCCACTACATTTTAGAAAAACGTAGCGTCTTGTTATTTTGAAGAAACCAGACCCGCTCTGGCGTGCGTTTCCCGTATAACGACATAACTCTCTGTTATACAACCATACAGGGCCGGTGCTGCCTATAGGCAGTGCAGGCAGTTCCCTAGGGCCTCGGTTATGGAGGAGGGGCCTCTATTACTGTAACATAGGGGAACAAAATACTATGCTCTTTTTCTATTGGATATAGATGAATTCACAGTGACTTTCTCCTGCAGTGGAATCAATTATTGTCACCGTATCAAAGTGTGTCCCACCGTCTGAATATATGGGGAAAAAAGGTACGAAAATGCAACTTTTCTGCAGCTCACTGACTTCAAGACACTGAATTACGATGGTGCCGAAACGCACATCCTTCGCAGGGTGCAAAGCGACAACAGTGCAGTTCGTAACGTAGCTGTGCGAGTTGTCGTCATCTCTTTTGGATTAATTGTAATGTATTCAAAAAAATTAACGTGTTCTGTCATTCTCCATCATTTCTGGGGAGATCATTTGCCAGTTTATAAGTTTAAAAGAGTGTGAGCGCCGCTGACGCGTCCAGATCGACTGTTACACACTTTGAATTTGTGCATACAATGAATGACATCGCGTCGGGAGCTGACTAGCAAGATACGGAAGTAAAAGCAAAGTTCGAATTCAAAGTCAAAGAGCTATAATATTTCAGCACTAGAGTATTTTTTTAATGTTTAAAAAAAGATACCTCTGTATCTTTTAAATTCTGCTGCTTACATTACTGATCTAACATACTTAATTTCAGTTTTCAAAACAAAAATCTTTTTGTTATATTTAATGATAAATAAGCATACAATTTTATGAAGTAATTAAGTATTTCTGCTCAGTAGTTTGTCTCTCTTTCTTTCACTAGCACTTGACATGACATCAAGCAGGCTCTGCAGAACCAGGATATCAAATGTCCCGGTTCTGCAGAGCCAGCCAGACAGCCAGTATATTATTGTAATTCTGATTTAATGCAGTGATGCAACAAGACATCACAGTTCATATATTGATAAGCAAGTGAACTTCACAATTCATATATATATAATTATATATTTGAATAACATGACCTCAAATCTCATTTTATGCCAAATAATATTTTATAAAGTTAATGGTAGCACATATAAACACACACAAACAGTTGGTGAAAGACGTCAAGACGTTACTTGACATGGCATCAGCTAGCAGCCTAAAACTGCTGTCCCAGGTCGGCATTTTCCTAAAATGTTTTATTTTGAACTCATCATTGTGGTGGATGGTGTTCCCTTAGTGTGTTCATTTGTATTATTGTTATTCTGATTTGATACAGTATATATATATTATATATTTATATTCTGCAGAAACTGCAGGCGGCCTAAAACTGCTGTCCCAGTTCTGCAGAGCCAGTTTGCGGCCTAAAACTGCTGTTCCCGGTTCTGCAGAGCCAGCTAGCGGCCTAAAACTGCTGTCCCAGTTCTGCAGAGCCAGTTTGCAGCCTAAAACTGCTGTTCCTGGTTCTGCAGAGCCAGCTAGCGGCCTAAAACTGCTGTCCCGGTTCTGCAGAGCCAGATGGCAGCCTGAAACTGCTTTCCCCAGTTCTGCAATACATTTAATGCATCACTGCATTAATTCAGAACTTTAATAACATAAATGAAGTGCCCAAGCAAAGGAAACACCATCCACGACAATGGTAAGTTCAAAATAAAACAATTTAGGAAAATGCTGAACCAGAACAGCAGTTTAGGCCGCTAGCTGATGTCTTTCACCAACCGTTTGTTTGTCTATATATGTGCAACCTTTAACCTTTGTCTTTATCTGTGCAACCTGTGTGATCTTTTAAAGGATCATTTTTTGGAATAAAAAGAGATTTGAGGTCATGTCATTCAAATAAATAATTATACATATGAATTGTGAAGCTGACTTGCAAATAAATATATGAACTGTGATTTCTTGTTGCATCACTGCATCAAATCAAAATTACAATAATAAAAATGAAGTGCCCAAGTAAAGGAAACACCATCCACCACAATGGTAAGTTCAAAATAAAACATTTCAGGAAAATGCCAAACCGGGACAGCAGTTTTAGGCTGCTAGCTGATGTCATGCCAAGTTACGCCTTAGTGTCTTTCATCAACTGTTTGTGTGTGTTTATATGTGTTACCATTAACTTCAGAAATTATCATTATTTATATTCAAATATTGACTTATATGTATGAATTGTGATGTTCAGCTGTACAGCTGCTTACAGTAATATAAAACATGAAACTATGCTTCTAACCACACAAGTTTGCAAATGTTCGTTTGAAGTATTTTGAGAAACACCAAATCGTTGAACTATGTTTGTAACAACTGAACTTGTGATGTTAGTTGGCTAACGATGCTTTTGGGAAACGCACCCCAGAGCGATGTCCGAATCGAATAATTCTTTTGATTCAATTCTTTGAAAGAATGAACCAGTTTGGATTCGATTTAGGCACATCTGTTTGCAGCCGTTAAGAGCGCTACAGAGATCAGTCTTTAGTTTAAAAAAAAAAAAAAAAAAAAAAAATCACAGAACTGGTCTTGTCCGACTCAAAATGCGCCACGAACCAAAAGTACTAATATGATCCTTTAGGGTCGAGAGTGCTGACTGATAAATTGATAATTCATAATAATGTCAAGGTTTGAGAATGGTAATTTTAAAATCCCTGTACTTAGTAACAGTTTCCCCCCCAGAAAGCAATATAAAACTCAACATCATTACTGTAGCACATAAACACTGAGGCAGAGCGTCTCGAGTGCTCATCACAAGAGGCTTTATTTTAGATGCATCTTTGACTCATGTCAATAAAAGGGGGCGGGGCAGTATCGCCTGCCCTGCCCTCCGTGTCTTTCATTGGACATGTCTGAGTTTCAGAGAATCGCACTGTAAACACGGACTTCTGTACAAAACCAAAAACAACAATAGAATACCCGCTTTAAAAAGATCAAATAAAAAAAATGAGAAACTTTTACCAAATAAAAACAGCAAAATCCAACTAAACCATCTACATGCTGTACAATTCATCCATTGCAGACAGACAATGCAAAAAAAACTATGCAACCAAAACAGAGGATATGTACAAGTCATCTGTAATGGATAAGAAATGATATCAAACCGAAACAACAAAACCAGCTAATATGCTATACAATTCTTTCAACGCAAACCACAGACTCTGTCTGGGCCGTCTCCTTTTAAACTGTACACATACTTTTTTTTCTTAGATTTACAAAACAAATATTCTTCTTGAGAGTCCATCTCATAGCTCTTACATAAAATAGAATCATATTCATATTTATTTTGCTATTTACATGACATATGTACAGTGCAGCCTAACAGGCCGTCCCTTATATGACCTCAGGAGGAGATCCTGAGAGAGTCCAATCCAAGACAAGTCATCCCGTACAGATTCCTGCTCACAGCCCATTTTGACTTACTGGTTTGGGAACGTTCAGGAGTAAACTTGGGTGCAAATAAACACTTTTCCACTCATGAGAATTAACTTTACCATTGGCCCTTTCAACATAATACAAGGGCATACTGAAAACAAGTGCTTGACCAAGTAAAGCTCGACTAGAAACGAAGCTGGGCCATCAGGAACTAAATTAACGGCATATTAACGATATTAACATAAAGCGTCATTAGTGGTTCTGTCCAAACATAAGGTAAAAAACTGCATTTGGTCTTTTTTTTTTGGTCTGGCACTAATTGTTAATAAATTAACAGCAGTGAAAGTTAAATTTGGCTTAAAAACAGCCAAATAAAATAATTCTCAGTATTTTTGCTTGTTTTTCTGAACTAATATCTAAACATTGAAACAAGATACGTTTACATTTTAATTCAAATTTGATTTGTGAAACAAAATTGCATATTAAAATTTGTTTGAGTATGCACACAATAGTTTTCTTTAATATAGATTTAAGTATAAATCTAACAAAATGTAGTGTTCTTTATATATAATATTTAAAATCTATATTAAATATATTAGAATTATTAAATGTTCAAAATATTCAATTATTGTTATTACTATGCAATTTTGTTTCAAGAAAATATTTTTCTTAATATATAATTCATTTTTGCAATCAACAAGTTCCTGTTAATGTCCAGGTAAAGCGAATTTCTTCTTGATTACGACTTCATCATTTATATTATTCAGGTTATTTATGAAAACATCCAGTACGTTGGAGCTGGTCTTGGATTCAGGACTCATTTGATGGCTGGGGATCCATATTGTTCAGAACACTAAGATCTAACGACTGCAGCCAAGTTACACACGAGATTGCAGTAAGTGCCGATGTTGGCAGGGGAAGAGGGAAGACCAGAGGTCAGAGTTCAAGAGGTCAGATTGTCTCATGTATTTTAGGGTAATGAACAGCCAAAATGCAGTCTGTATCGCCTGAAGGCCCAGATGAAAAGTTGTACGCATTAAGCTTATTCCGTTTTGGTTCAGTTCAACTGATGGCAGTGCAATCAGGACAAGTTTCCCTTCAGCCGTGAACAGCGGAAAAAATAAAGGTAGAAATGAATCCGGATCCCTATGTGTGGTCATAATTAACATTGACACAGAATCACTCAAAGCACAATTCACACCATTTTCATGAACAAATTTCCTCGTTCAATGATTCGGAGGCAGAGCCTGAGATGACTGACAGCCCAGCTGGGTTAATCTGCGACAATGGAGAATGAAGGGATGGGTGTGTGGGTTTATTGGGGGGAACAAGAGGTTTTGTAGATATGGCTTGTAGGTACGCTTGGTCCCTTCACATGTCTTTTGGCTCCAGTTTGCTGGACATCTCAAAAAGCAGGTTCTGATTGTCGATGACCTGCAGCTGCCGAACATACGCTTTCGTCTGGAGGTGAGAAGGGGACGGCTCGGCCTCCATCGCTGTGAGAAAGAAAGAAACAGAAATCAATTAAAGGCACTGGAAGAAAGAAATACAAAGAAACAGACAGAAGTCGTAAAATCTAAAATTCTAATTTGTAAAACCTTATAAATGTATGCAATATTTATAACATACACTGGAGGTCAAAAGTTTTTGAACGTCTCTTATGCTCACCAAGGCTGAATATATTTGATTAAAAATACAGTAAAAACAATAGTATTGTGAAATATTTTTAAGATTTCAGATAACTCTTTTGTATTGGAATATATTTTAAAATTTTATTTTTTTCTGTGATGTCAAAGCTGAATTTTCAGCATCATTCCTCCAGTCTTCAGTGTCACATGATCCTTCAGAAATCATTCTGATATGATGATTTGATGCTCAATTATTGGTGCTCAGTTAATAATATTGTCAATGTTGAGAAAAAATATATATAAATAAATTACAACTATCTTAAAATTGTGATCACACAATCAAGATTTTAAATTTAGACATATTTTGAGAACAAGGTTGCAAAACATGAAAGCTAGTAAAGATGTTTTTTTTTGTTTGTTTGTTTGTTTTTGAAAGCTAGTAAAGAGCTTCGTGTTCCACTGAAGAAATGATCTGTATTGATCACGGGGAGATACTTTGGCTGACCACGTGGTAGCGTGGTAGAGCTGAGATACCAGCATGCACGTGCTCACAAACGCTCATGTCCAGCTGTCTTGACTTCACACGCACAACATCCGTTGCTAAGCCACACTTTTCAAAAGAAAGTGAGCAGAAAAAAAGACTGCAAGAACAGAGAGCGAGAAAAAGGAAAGCAGCTCTTTCAGTAGCTATTAATAGCTGCACGTTGCCCTCTCTGTTCTGAAGTAGAAAACGGTCACTGCGCCTCTACATCGGAGTCTATGGAAGGCTTTTTCTGCCAATTTTAAATAGATCAATTAAATAATGAAAAAGATGAAAATTAAAACCAGATTAACATTTTCATTAAAGAAAACTGTATGGAAAGGATGAACCAAAATTGAAAATGAAATGATTTTTTAATGTGTCATTTCAAAATATTACTATTTTTATGTATTTTTGATTGAGTAAATACAGCCTTGGTCAGTATAAAAGGAGTCTTTCAAAAACTAACCCCAAACTTTTGAACAGTAGTGTACAACTAGACATCAGACCCCAGATAATTTGGTCTTGGACAGAGTTTCAAATCGAAATATGAGTATTCACATGCGTATCTAATTAATGTCTTGGAGCAACATTTGAGATTCCGAAATCATTTTTCTTCCCTAACAGTAAAAACAGATCACAGAACTGATCTGAGATCATCGGCTTTGAGCTGCAGCATCCTTCCTTTGACTGGTTGACAGCAGGAGCACATTAGAGACAATTACAGAGTCATTAAGTCTCACATCCGAGCAGCTCCCCCAAAGTTCAAACCCGCTCTAAGGGAAATGGAGTTGTGCATGGTCTCACAAATGTCAATGGCTGCAATTTGTCCACAGAAATGGATGCCCTCTGGCCTCGGAACGTCACCAAATGAGCCTCAGCCAGCCTATAGAAATGTCATTGCAAATGGGGTCCGGTTTCGTGGGCGACAGATGGAATGTCACGTAACACCAGCATAAATTAACAGCGTTTGATGAAACATTATCTCGCAATACAGTTTTTTGAATGTGCAACCATCAAGATGATGGGCTGCTGTTTTTGGTGCATCTAAATGACATTCTTTGCTGTTCATAAAGAAAAATGTATTGTTTTAAAAAAGACCACCAGACTGAAAAAGTGCCGTGCGCTTGGCTGGGCATCAATCCCTCTAATGGAAACGGATGAGGGCAATCCACTCAGGTAGATGGAGGGAGAATGAGCCCTGATAATTACAGCCCTCATTCAGAGGGAGAGACAGGAAAATAAGTGCCCTGACGCACGAGACCTGCTGCTCCACTTCAATAGGCTGACATCAGAGCATGACAAACTGGAGACATTGTACAGCAACTACAGAAGAGAACAAAGAGCTGATAAAATAATAACACTAAAATAATAGCTGAAAGGGGATATTTTCTTAGTGATTCATTTCAAAACCAGAGCTGACTCAGTTATAGTGATCCTAAACTATGGTGCAACATTAACAAAGACCCTTTAAGGTAAGTCACTTCCCTCGGGGGCCATATTGGCGATAAATACACTTCCATTTAAACAATGGGGTTGGTAAGACTTTTTTCAATTTTTGGAAAAAAAAGTCTCTTGTGCTCACCAGGACTGCATTGATTTGACAGTAAAATTGTGAATTATTATAAAAGTTTAAAAATGTTTTCTATGTTGATATATTTGATTGTAAAAATGGCCACATTGAGAGTTATAATATTTGATGATATTAGATTTTAGCTGTCTCCTCCTAATTTCTCTGAAATTAACAAGAACTGCATAAAATGTAACAGTTTTGAATTGTTCCAAACTAGTATGAAATTGTCGTTAACATTAATAAAGTTGCAATATCAGACGAAAATCAGACAAGTCGTGCCTTGCACACGTGTTGGAATCTGGCTCATGACATTTCCTCATGGCCAGCATTTGCCATGACTTCCTGTCATATCTCCAGTTGGTCTATTGAGTTAAAAAAAGACCAAATATAAATAAGTAAAAAAGAATTTAAAGGGATAGTTCAACCAAAAATGAAAATTGTGTCATAATTTCCTCTCTCTCAACTAGTACCAAACCTGTATGAATTTCTTTGTTCTGCTGCACACAAAGGATGATATTTGTAAGAATGTTTGTAACCAAGCAGATCTCGCCCCCCATTGACTACCATAGTATTGGAACAACTTGAGTGGGAGTAAATGATGACAGAATTTATATTTTTGGTTGAACTATCCCTTTAATGGATGATTATAGTACTATTCGCTACTATATAAAAAATTCGATCACAATTATTTTTCTGAAAATAAAAATATTTTATATGGAAGTCTCAATCCAAAAATCATAGTTATGATGGTTTAAAACGATTGTGATAATGATACAATTATGCATGACGACCTCAAAACAGTCAGATGGAGAGGAAGGAAAAGAGCAATCTTTTGCAGGGCATGATGGTGCAGACGCTCTTTAAAGACAAGCCAGATGATGCAATGAGACCAATCGAAAGCTGTGTGGGTGCGCGCAAAGAGTCACGACGAGCTCAACCTCGCGTATTGTCATGCTTACCATAGAAACCATGTTTTATTTGTGTGATTGTTAAAGATTTTAATCTAGGGAGTCGAGATTCCAAGGCAGTGAATAAACCCCAAGAATAAAAGAGCTCAAAGATCAACACAAAAAGGCACCTATGATACCAATGACAGTATAAACACAAATAATGCAGGGTTACTATAGTAATTTAAAACTAAGCGAACGTTTAGGAGAAAAGTTCCACGGAAACAACTAAAAACGCTGTATTCTGCTGCCAGGCCAGCAGTTGGCGATGCGAATTTGTAAAGAAACAATACGCAATAACGGGATTGTTTTCAAAAACTTGCACTTTGAAACACTTTTTTCGAACGTTTGCATTTTCAGGCCCCCAAAACACAGTTGTTGTGTAAATGAGCGGCTGTTAAAGTTTTTAGCTGATAACGGCCTTAAAACCATGAAAAACATTTTTGTTACTAAAAATAAAATAAACACAAGCTGAAATAAAATAAAAATATAAACAAATATATTAACTTATTTTATTTCAGCTAGTTGCCAATGCAACATTTCTCATTTTCATTTAGTTTAAAATAACTAAAACTGGTACGTTTACACAACAACGATGTACTTAAAAACTATAAAAGTATCTCAATAATCATAAAGCAACACTGCAATAATGAATGTGTTTACTCATAATACACATGTACAACAGCAAATCGAACTGTTTTGAAGTGCCGTCCAGCTGTTGCATGTGTTTGTGGATACACACGCTGTGGGCATGTGCTTACGGTGTGTGTGTGTTTGAAGTGGTGCCCTGTGGCTCGTGGCCCCCGAGGGCTGTGCTGTCCTAAACAGATGGGCTGTGGCAGGGTGGAGCAGCAGTCTCCAAGAACTAATCCACTCAGACAGGTGTGTGTGTGTGTGTGTGTGTGTGTGTGTGTAGGTATGTTGTTATGTTGGCGGGTGGAGACATGCTCTACTTTTGCACTAATCTTATTTGACAGGCCAGTGTCTGTCTGTCTGTCTGTCTCTGTGTGTGTGTGTGTGTGTCTGTCTGTCTGTGTGTCTGTGTGTGTCTGTGTGGGGGGGGGGGTATTCCCTACGTTATGGGGACCAAATGTCCCCACAGGTATAGTAATATAGTAAAATTTTGATCTTGTGGGGACATTTTTTTTTGGTCCCCAAGAGGAAATAAGCTTATAAATCATACAGAATTATCTTTTTTGAAAATCTAAAAAAGCAGAACATTTTCTGGGGTTTTACGCCTATGGAAAGTCCGCACAAAACACATAAACACAACATGTGTGTGTGTGTGTGTGTGTAAATACATACCTAGCTGAGTGCTCCTATACCGCCTGATGCTTCGTACCATCTCGGCCACTTTGTGCTGATAGAAAAAAGAGAGATTTGATTGACATTCATTTATAAACGGTATACAATGACAAAATAATGTACTTTTGGCTACTAATTATAGCTGTGCAGGATATATTATATTGATCAGGGCTTCAAATAGTTCATTAGATTCTTTTTGCACAAAGTTTGGAAAAAAATTCTTATTGCACTTACCATGTACACACTGTAGTTTAATGAGTGACAACTGTATTTAAATACTGGATTGAGTTCAATAAATTATCGCTGTGTTTGTGAACAGAACACAACTCACTCCCGAAATGGCATTGATGGCATGGTGACTATATCAAAGCATCTTGTGTGGTTAGTATTTTTGACAAAAGTAATAAAACAGCACCCAGAGACTTATTATGTTCTGCATTTTTAACTAAACCACTGTTTAGAGAGGTGTCATGTTTTGTGTCTCTTTTAAAGCTGCTTCACAGAGCACACTCTTGATGTGTTGCCATTACCTAAGCATTTTTGGGCTTGTTTGGGTTTGGTTAATAAAGCAATCAATTTTATAGGGACATTAAAGTGCGCAGATATGGGTCATGAACCCGTGTGATTTTCTTGCACCGCATTCGTACAGAAGAGAGACACATCTCTGATGTGCATTTAAATACGTCATTAACAACTAGTTGTTCAAGAATTTTTGTAAATGCAGTTGTCACTACCTGCATTTTTGGGAGTTAATTTGGTTGTAGAATGCAGTTGTCACTCCCATAAATTATTGAACTGTGTGTGAACAAAACTGGATTAAGTACTATAATGTGAACTGACAACCGAATTTAACCACAGTGTGTACGTGGCCACTATATCCTCATCAGTCTGTGAAATTCTGAAATCACTTAAAGTAATTGATTGACCAGTTACTGATTGGCTTCTTGTTCTCCCAAGTCAAAAGAGCCCACACAAATCATGGAAATCATTTGTTTACATTATTTTTTATTTTTTAATTTTTTAAAATGGAAATGGAAGTTTAATTTTATCAATTCTTAATCCTGTTCTTAACCCTTGTGCTGTGTTGAAAACCCTGAAACACTCGTGATGTTCCAGGTCAAAAATGACCGACCTGCAAAAAATTTGCTTATAAATCTCTCGTTAAGTTACCTTATCATCAAATATCAGATTCAATCTTTTTGTCTGCATGTTTTCTTTCAATTAGGACAGGTTTTGTATTTATTTTTGGAACTGATTGATCGTGGGCCTCATTGATCTGAGCTGAGTGAAAAAAAGCATTATTTGTGGATAATTTCATCAATTTAACAACTTGTGGTGTTCCCAGTCAAAAATGACCGGCCTACAGAAGAATAATATAATATATAATTAATAGAATAATATAATTATATAATTATAAATCACTCGTTATGCTATTTTATAACCAAATATTGGATTTAATCTTTTTGTGAACTTGTTTTCTTCCAATTAGGACAGGTTTTGTATTTATTTTTTGTATTTATTTTCTCTGATTGATTGTAGGCCTTTAATTGTATTAATTTGATAAAATTCATCTCTGTGAAAAAGAAAGCCTGTAATACTCAAAATAGTTTGTTTGTGAACATGAACGTGCACAGATGCACGAGTGTGTATGTATCCACACATGCACAGGTCCGAGGCCTTTATCTTTGCAAGCCCACATATATATATGTGAACACGAACATGATGAACACGCTCCTGAACACTAATTGTTTCTCAAACTTTTCGACTCCGCCATTCATTTTCAACGAGTTGTCATTTTTGACCAATATAAGCTCAGATCAATGAGGCCTACAATCAATCAGTTTCAGAAATTAATACAGAACCTGTCTTAATTTAAAGAAAACAAGTTGACAAAAGATTGAATCCAATATTTGGTGATAAAATGCCCTAGCAAGAGATTTATGAACTATTTTTTTGTAGTGATTAAAAACAAATTTCCTGGTTAAACATTAAAGCACACTAGTGTGATAAACAGTGCAATTCTTTTCATATTTTATGTAAAATTGACAAAATAATCAACAAATGCCTTTTTTCTACTCAAAAACGGGTGATGATGTACCATAATGAGAGAGTTATAAGTAATTCTTTGTATGCCGGTGTTTTTTGACCGCAACATCTCTAACAATGTGGGGGAAAAGTATCAAACATTTTTTGGGAAGTTGTTAGACTCTGAGTGAGTAAAGTCAGTAAATTTTAGTTCAATGCAATAACATTAACTGGCATTTTTGGTAACGGGAAAATCCTCTCCGGGTCAAAATGACCCGAACACACCATCTGGGTTAAATAATGTACATAATTTCTTTTTTCATTCTAAAAAAATTAAGAAGTTTAAAAAGTTCCATTTAGCGGAAGGGTTAAGGTTAGAATGAGTCTGTAGAAAATTAAAATAATTATAGCTTTTTAAAAAACAAACAAAAAAAAAAACAAAAACATATGTCCTCATTTAGGTAGCTAGGCAAATATGTGTGTGCACTTCCATTATATGAGCCAACTCACCATCTTTTCAAAATTAACCAGCTCCCCATGGAAAGTCTTACAGCTCTCATGAAGGAAGGTCAGATCTGCAGAGAGAGAAAGAGAGAGAGTGAATGCATAATAAAGGGAACGGTTATGTAATGACATGTCATCATGCCATCACTCGTTCAGCCAGGCGTCTTCTTTCTGGCTGAGCTGAACTGAAGCTTGACGTTCACACACAAGAAAAGAGAAGGAGAGAGAGAGAAAGCCAGAGAGGAGGAGAAGTGAACAGTCATCGTGTCATGATTGGTGATCTGTCAGTACCCGGGCCAGGTCTGGTGAAAAGAGAGAGAGAGACAGAGACAGGTAACATGAGAGGAAAGGAGAATGTTAGAGACACTACATGCTGTCAGGATGAGTGTACTGAATACAGATGATTGAGTAAAGAGAGAGAGAGAGGCGGCCAATAAAAGTCATTATCTGCAGGCGTACATTTTCACACGACTGCAGTTCAGCGTCCGCTCACTCTCTGTCTGCATGTTTCACAAGTAGTGAACTGTGCAGCCATACTATATGGTGGTTTTGTTGATAAGTGAGACCCGTTTGAATTTAACACCGTTTTAAATTGTAATTTGTAATTGTAATTATTTCTGTTTTACTGTATGTTTGATCAGATAAAAGAGACTTCTTTCAAAAACATTTTTAAAAGATTTTACCAAACGGTAGAATATACATTGTATCAAATAAGTTAGTGATTTGCTAATCGATTCATATGAATCATTGAAACGAATCAGTTCAAAAGAGTTATTTGAATGAGACATAACTAATGTAAAGCAGGACAATCAAAGTTTCTTAGATTGGTGTTTTGCTTTCGATTATTGGTTATTGTTGATAATACTATTAGTTAGCAAACTTCGTTACTGCAATCCTTTCTGAAATGAATTCAGTATGCAGTATAATGCATAGTAACACCTTTAGATTTGTAATACAAGGATAACTGACAAATTTACAGTATACAAACAGTTTATTGCTCAGGGAATCATGTGCAATGTGTGCAATGAGTCCAAACATTTTGAAATGTCTTGTAAAATGTTTTTTAAGGTTTGTAATGCTGATCCATACTTAATACTATACACATCTTAATTTGATGTTTCTTTTATTTTATAACAAATTAAAATGTATTCGATTTGTTCTGAAGTTGCATTCTGTACACTAAAAAAACTGTTTCAACCTAAAGTGTTCGTGCTGCCTTAAAATTAAGTTTAGTCAACTTAAAATGTTAAGTTGTGTTAAGCGACAACTTGGATATTTGAGTTATATTAAGTTAAAACCGGGAAAACTTTTCTGCCACTAATTTTTAAGTTGTGATAGCTAATTGCAACAATCTTTTTTTTCACAACGTTGCATGGCTTCATCTGTAGTTTGATAGTGGGAAGTCCCTAATGGATTTGAACATTGGTCTGCAAGAGTTATGAAAGTGTAAATTGTCATGTGTCTGCTGGGATGAAGATGCTAGAATGATGTTGACAGACAGTGTTATTTGTGTCCAGAAATGTTGTCTGATGTGAAATCTTTTCAATGTGAATACAGCAGGAGTCGTGTACTGTGTGTCTGCTCAACTATATTATGAATGCATTTGGCATGTCCTCCAGTGAATTAGGTTATGCTGATTATGCTGTATGCCTGAGGACAGAAGCCTTGTTTTATCTTCATCATAAATTTAGATGGATAATATGTCAAAAATCTTCTCAAATGATTTGGGCGGACATTTCAGACTACACAGTAGGGGCTAAAATTGTGACCTTCGAAGGAAAGCTGAAGAGGTCGTTTGGGATGTTTGTTTGTGATGGCAGGGCGAAATGTGACACGTGTTGCATTTTTAATGTTTGGTTTTTTGTTAAAGCCGCCTCAGAGAAACAGGTCAGGAGGTGAAGCGTGATGAACTCCTCTTTCTCTCCTTCTGTCTTTCTCAGGATTTAAGAAGCTTTATTGGCATTGTTAAAAAAGGCTTTGTATTTCAATAAAAAAAGATAATAATAATTAATATTGTACACAATATTTGGAATAATAATAATATTAATAATAATTGTTTATTTCCCCAGTTGAGATAATGGAAATAATGTGCTAATTCATTTGACAGACAAATATAAGTCAATGAATTGTAACGTTTAATATTATTTATATACAATTTATTAATCTTTTGAATAAGCTTTTATTTTTATATTTTTCAGAATTAATTTTAATTTTTGTTTTGGTTTGTTTAAAAATTTGATTTGTGCTTTTGACATTTTTATGGTTATTTTTAAAATATTTTTTTTATCAGTAATTTTAGTACTTCAACTTTTCAGTTTGTTGCTATATTTCAAGTTTTTTAAGTTGAAAAATTATTTTCGATATGAATATATTTTAAAATGTCATTTATTCCTGTGATGTCAATGCTGAATTTACTCCAGTCTTCAGTGTCACAATGTTGAAAACATCTGAAAACAGCTGCTTAATATTTTTATGGAAAAACATTAAGGTGCATATATTTTTTTCTGAATTATTGATGAATAGAAAGTCTTTTGTAACATTATAAATGCCTTCACGGTCACTTTCACACAACCAATTTGTGTTTTATTAAACAAATAAACATTTTGTTCATCCAAATGAATCAGTTTGCTAAAATGAAATGATTTTTCAAGTTACAGGTCGTGTGTTCATTGTTCTTGTGCCTATTTTTCCTAATTGTAAAGCCTGTGTTTTGTATTCTGAAGCCTCTGTGTCTCATGACAGAGTCATGTAATGTGTGTGTCAGACTGAAACACAAAGCAATGCTCAGCAAAGACTTTGATGCACAACTGATCCTGACAGGCTTGAGTCATGAGCACCTACAGGGAAGGAGACAGAGAGTAAAAAGACACGGAGAGAGACTACAGACATGAGAGAGCACAGATGGGACAGGAATATAACAGATGTGCGTATGAATGTGTGTAGAAATGTGGATGAGCATAAATTTAAAGGTGTGTGTGCGTTTGTGTGCAAGTACAGTTTTAAAATGGAAATAAAGTCAATTTGAGAAGCTCATTTTAAGGCATTCATATATATAATATATCAAATATATATTTCTATTTCACATAAATGCTGTTGTTTTGAACTTTCTATTCATCAAATAAAGAAAAAAACATGACGCTTTCCCCAAAGATATTAAGCATTATCAGCATTGATAATAACAAGAAATGTTTCTTGAGTATCAAATCAACATTTTATAATGATTTCTGAAGGATCATGTGACTCTGAAGACTGAAGTAATGATGCTGAAAATTCAGCTTTGACATCACAGAAATAAATTACATTTTAAAATATATTACAATAGAAAACAGTTATTTTAAATTGTGATAATATATAACAATATCACTGTTTTACTGTACTTTTAATCAAATAAATGCAGCCTTGGTGAACACTTTAAGCACATTAAAAAAATGTAAGAGAAAGATTGTGATAAAAAAGGTGCTAAAATGTGTCAACACGTTTCCTGTTTCAGCCGTTACTGTTTGAGAAAATGTGCCTTGAGCCTCCATTATGAGACCTTGAGACCTTTGTGTAATTATATGTGTGTTTTTCAGGCAACAATGTGCGCATATAATGAAACTTTTTAATGAATCGTAGCAATAAAGTGTGTTTCAGGTTTTGCTTTTATTGTGGGGCCCAGATATCCCCTTAAGCATGGTAAAATGACAGAAATCCTATATTGTGGGTCCACAAGGAAAC
Organism: Zacco platypus; assembly: GCA_038088235.1. Taxonomy (NCBI): domain Eukaryota; kingdom Metazoa; phylum Chordata; class Actinopteri; order Cypriniformes; family Xenocyprididae; genus Zacco; species Zacco platypus. The sequence continues at coordinate 15,817,350 of CM076083.1, read as the reverse complement.
CCATAAAGGAGCTAAATAATGTCTTAATGACAATCTAAAAATGCCAAAATGTTTCTAAGGGTTCAGGGTTAGTGAACAGAAAATATGATTAGCTCATTAAAAGGAAGTGATGGAAGTCCCATCATATATACATGTATCACTAATGTGTTTGCATGCATGTTGATCCTTGGAGTATGTCTGGCTGCAGGGGGTCAGAAGTCCTGCATGTAAAGAGCTGCAGAACAGAGGGGCGGCAATTAATGAGGCGGGGCCTTTCAGACCCACTTCAGATCACAGAGGCAGACGCGGCAGGAGGCGACTTTATAGGAACACATATGGACAACAGCTGAAGGTAGAGATTGAGAGACACTGGTGCTACTGTACATGTGGGGGACTCACCCTTTAGCAGCAGTGGGGTGAAGGGTATGAGTGGGGCTCTCAGGCTTGCTAGGAGGTCTCTGTATGATTTATGGTTCCTCGAAGGGTCCTGTAGTGAACATAGACAACATCATCATTACAAATAATGTCGAACAATGTCACACCAGCCTTTGGAGTTCCTCTTTCACAGAATCAAGGAACAAAAATAGACACATAATGGGAAATTTTTTGACGTACAATCAGATGTAACTATATAATAAGATGACTATAATTTGCATTACAAGGCATAACTAATGCATTAAAAATACTCATATGTTTTCGGACTTTAAGTAGTGTTACCAAAATTTCTGTTCTAGGAGTCTTGACAAAATGTATCACAAAATATTAGAATATTAGTTTCCACAAAAATATGTTTTCAAGCACATATGTTTTCAATACTGATAATAATAATAAATGTTTCTTGAGCATCAAATCATATTAGAATGATTTCTGAAGGATCATGTGACACTGAAGACTTCAGTAATGATGCTGAAAATTCAACTTTGCATAACAGGATTTTGAACAGCATTTTAAAATATATTAACATAGAAAACAGATTTATATTGTAAAAATATTTCACAATTTTACTGTATTTTTTTAATCATATAAATGCAGTTTTAGTGATAAGTCAATTAGAAACTTTTGAGCTCAAACTGAGATCTCTAACTATTGATCTTTGTAAATCTGAGCACCATTTAAGATATTATTAAGATGTGCTCTGAAACTCTAAAGGAGTCTCTTTGAAAAGAGGAGATCAAAGCAAAAGTCAGTGTTTGCTCTCCATTTAATCTCATTGCGGTTTAGGAGAAAAAAACTGAGATATTAAAGACATTGCATTTGTGATTTTTATTCGCTTACCGCAACGCTCTCAAACTGCTGAAACTGCTTCCGGAACTTTCCTGGCAAACCCTGCCAAGACACACATACATATGCAATTAGTAACCAACGCATTACACGTGCCAATTCAAGCTCTATTAGGAATCAGATGGATGAAAACCAACACAAGATTTATGAGGAAAAAACAGGATTTAGGGGGTTTTGATTTTATTTAAAAAGGCATGATGGGGGACAGGTGGACATGGAAATATTTCCCTCGGAACGGCACAAGCTAATTCAGTTCGGTTGCTATGACAACTGCTAATAGCCTCCTGCCAAGAATAACACTCGGTGGTTCTTAGGAACGAGAGTAGGCAGAGGTGCTAAAAGACTGTGTGTGAGTGCGAGAGAGAAAGAGAAGTGAAAAAGAAAGAGGGAGATTAACAAACAAATGCACTCACTTCCCAGGTCAGACGTAGGCGGCTGACTGCAGGGTTGTCCAGTCCCAGAACCAGCGCCAGGAACGACAGCAGATCCTGCTGCTGTTTACATCTAAAACACACAATAGCACTGATTACATACACAGACCTGATCAAAAAATCTTGTTATTGTTATCGAAATCTAAAACTATTAAAAATCATATTTGGTACTTGAAATACAGATTAAAAAATAAAATATAACAAATATTGGATAAAAACTAAGAATTGAGCAATACAAAATGAATAAAATGACTAAAACTGACATAAAAATAATGTATAAAATGTAAGATGTAAAATTGCTAACAAAGCACAAAATTACTAAAACAAATTTGAATTAAAATAAAAAGTATAAAAACATTCTAATCTAAATCAAAATATTAAATAGAACTATTCTAGTAAATAAAAATAATAAAATAACACTAGAATGTGAATAAGAGGTGAATAAACTTGAATAAAAAACTGTATTATTTTTCCCTGAAGTCCACTTACAACATTAGTCAAGTTCTCTTTAAAAAAAAACAAAAAACAGATTGATTTAATTTTACATGACTTTTTTCAGCATCTTTCTGCCTCTTAGAATTAAGCATGTGTTTTCTTGCTACTGGACCTTTAAGACTAAATGCAAATGAACTCGGCTCTGATTGGCTAACCTCTTTGCATGTGAAATGACTGCTAGCACCGCCTTCAAGTTGCTGAGTACTGAACAGGTGTTGATATACGTGGGTGGTCATATGTTAACATGTTCACGGTTCTGACGTCAATACAAAACAGTTTCTGAATAATTCATTTTTGTCTCCTTCATAAGAAGATCCTACACAAACATATATACACTCACAAGGCTGCAATCTTTATGAACTTGCGCAGTAGCTGTATCCTCTTTGGAAGGGACTGGCACTGCAGGATCTCTGTGGCGACCCAGTGCTGCACTTCACTGCATCGCTGCAGGATCAGCTCCAGGTTGAGGGGGCGCCAGCGAGCTTGTTCCCCATGGAACACATAACACACAAACTCCACCTGTTCAAACAAACCCAAATAAAAAAAAAAATCAAACGAGAGCAGGAACAAAGACACAGGGAAACAGAGAAAACATTGCATAACGTGCCATAAAGTTTTGTTGTTTTTACATGAACTTTGCTATGTGACTAGCCTTGAACTTAAAGCCAGTTTCCCGAGGCACACAATTGATTGCAATGGAAAACTACTGTGTGTCTTTTAGCAATTTGCAGGAAACCACCTTATAAAAATAGTAGTGCTGTCAAATCGATTGATCGTGATTTATCACATCTAACACAAAACTTTCATATTTATTTTTTCAATTTCATTTTCAAAATTATTTTCAGTTGTTTTTTTTTAGTTTTAGTGAATTATTTTATCATTTTTATTATTTCTTGTTTTATATATTTCAATATAGCTTTAATTAATTTTTATTTCTCTTTTAGTAATTTTAGTACTTCAACTTTACTTCAGTTAGTTGTCAAGGCAACAATTTTAATTGTCAATCAAGTTTTTAAGTTTAAATATAACATTAACTTTTATTCAAGGTTACGTTTTTTTAACCTAATATTTATATTTTATTTAATTTCAACTCCCAAAAACTATTACTCCCCTAATAGTTTTATTTTTACCTAACAATAACAACACTGTTTTAGAAATGTTGAAAGAAACTGGAGCATAGAAATAGACATTACAACCTCTACAATCTGAAAATCTTAGACTCAACATCACATTTTTGCAAAAAAAAAAATATATATATTAAATAATTATTAATTATTATTAATAATTAAAAAATAAAAAGTAAATAAATAAATGTTACTGGTTTAAAAATTATATATTAATTGTTGCTCAACTGGTATGCATGACACTAACAACTTAAAAGGTCATTCTTTTGATTCCCAAATTCATATAAAATGTGTCTTGAATGCATTGTAAGGATAAAAGCATCTGCCGTGCATATAAAAAGCAACAACTAATAACCAGTTTAATGCACAGCCCACAAGGAATTTGATAATGAATCTCCTGATATCTGCCAATTAGTATAGTTGGAAGCATGAGATATTTTGATATTATTATGTGCACAATGCAATACAATAGCTGTATGCTGGACTGTGTGTGTGCGGTGAATGCTGATGATTTGAGGACTGTAGTGTCCTGACCTCGTGCACACAGCTGAAGAGTTCCCAGTCGAACACCACCAGCTGATTGGCCACCTCCTCTGCACTCATATCATGGAGTTTGCTGTCGCCTGGTGACCAGTGGATCTCCTCAGGGAGAGGTATCTGACCGACAAAGAAACGTGGATGAGGACCAGAATCACCAAAAACACTGAGGGGGACAAGTCAATATGGGGTTTTAAATAACTTCTACATTTAGTGCCCCCAAGCCTTGAATATTTGCTTACATCTTTGGGTTTCTAACCATATTTTCTCTCACACAGCAAAGCTGAAATACAAAGTTCTGTCATGAAACTCTAGCTGGACAGACTGATAGGTCCTTAACTCAACCTTCAAATACTTGGTCAGCATTTGCTGTAGCAGTTGCAGTGCGCTTTCTGAAACCCTCCACTTCCCCAGCTCCACCTGTTACGGGTAATTCCTGTATGCTATATTGTACAGCAGCAGCATGTCTTACTTGTTCACAGCAGCATGACATCTATGTATTGTAAGTAACAAGTCCTGTACCTGCTCTGCAAGCCTTTCAACAATGTCATATCCATTACTATGCCAAACACGCCGAGATTTGTCATGACAGAATTTCAGATTTTAAATAACTGCAGCTCTACTTTTGGTTTGTGTTTGAATACACAAGATTTTGATGGAAATCTAACGCTTTCTAAACTAAGCTCTCAACACTATTGTAGGTAACACTTTCACTAAACATTGTAATTCATGCTGATTGACACATAATAATCATAAGTGAGCATTCCAGTGTGGGCATTTATGGTTGCTTTTTATAAGGGTCTCCATGGTAACACCACTCCCCCCCCCTCAAATGAGTGTCTCGCCCACGGTTCTCACCAAGCTCTCGAGCTCTGAGGGCTCGCAGGCGAACAGGTGGGTGTTGACGCCCAGGGTGGTGAAAACGGCCTCGTCGCTGGGACGGAAGACAGCCTTCTCTGAACAAACACAGATTAGATTATGATGTTAAAGCAGGTGATCAAAGTCTTCTCGAAAAATGTTGTGTCCCCAAACAGTGAATCAAGGTCTGGATCATTATAAACTTGGCCATATTGTACACAAATGATGCTGTGTTTCAGGTTTTAGAGTGCAAGTGAAGTCTTGGTAAGTTTGCATGGTGTTTATGGGTACAAATTTGAATGCTCTTACCTCCAGATGAGGTGACGGCCACCAGTATAAGGTTGGCAGGTTGAGTGGGCTGGTCCTCACTATACTGGAGCTTCTCTCTCACCAGAGCCAAGATCTCCCCGACCCGGCATGAAAGGCGGCTCCGAATGGTCACGTACGAGTGATCTGGTGTGTAAACCCTGCAGAAGACTAAACAAGGACCAAACAGTCAATACTGCTCTCCAACACAAAGTCAAAGTTGCTTGAGTAGTATTCAGTTGAACTTTCAGGCAACAGTATCACACGATTTTATAATAATAACCAACTGGTTATTATTTTGAAAAAAAATAAGGTTTAGGTAGGTAGGTCAACACTTTTTAGTTTGTGTACAACTCAACTGCCCATTACATATAGATGATATATAAATATATTAGTTACAATTATTATAATAATATGTATATATATATATATGTGTGTGTGTGTGTGTGTGTGTATATACAGTGTGTGTATTGGTAAGACTTTTAATGCTTTTTAAAGAAGTTTCTTATGCCCACCAAGGCTGCATTTATTTGGTTAAGAAAATAAAATATTGTGTTATAATAATATTGTGAAATAATTTTATAACTTAAAATAACTGTTTTCTATTTGAATATATTTTCAAATGTAATTTATTCCTCTAATGTCAAAGCTGAATTTTCAGCATCATTGCTCCAGTCTTCAGTGTCACATGATCCTTCAGAAATCATTCCGATATGATGATTTGATGCTCAAGAAGCATTATTATTACTATCAATGTTGAAATAATTTTTACAGGATTCTTTCTGATACAAAATGATAAGTAAACAGTTCAAAAGAACAGCATTTATTTGAAATAGAATCTTTTATAACATTATAAATGTCTTTACTGTCGCATTTGATCAAGTTAATGCATCCTTGCATCCTTGCAGTATTTCCAAAAAAAAATTCTTACTGACCCCAAACATTTGAACAGTAATGTATGTTACAAATCTTTCTATTTCAGATAAATGCTGTTCTTTTCAACCCTAAAAAAACAATCCAAAAAAAATTGTACACAACTATTTTCATCATTGATAATAATAATAATAAGAAGAAATGTTTCTTGAGTAGAAAATCGTCATATTAGAGGGATTTTTGAAGGATCATGTGACACTGAAGACTGGAGTACTGATGCTGAAAATACAACTTTACCATCACAGGAATAAATTAGATTTTAAAATATATTAGAACAGTTCTTTTAAATTATAATAATATTTCACAATATTACTGTTTTTTGCATTTTTAATCAAATAAACGCAGCCTTGGTGAGCATAGGAGACTTCTTTTAAAAATCTTACCAATCCCAAACTTTCAAACAGCAGTGTATATATATCTCCGACTTTCCAGATATCCAGATCAGCATCACTTTCACCCATTCATACTTTATTATTATATGACAAGTTAAATTAAAGATCCAAAACTTTGAATAGTATTAAGTATGTACAGTATTGACTTCCTCTCCATTCACCAGTTGCAGCTCTGACAAAAGCAGAAACTGGGTCACTGGAGGCTTCAGGGTAGCAGCATTTTGTACTGTCAGATTGCCTATTGATTAAGGTCTGGGAAATCACTTAGCTTGGCTTGAGCCACTGCCCTGACAAAGAGTCCCATTCCATCAGATGAGCTCATTGCATCTATAAAACTTGGCAGACGCTACCCCGTGACCCGGTTTGTCATCCTGGTCTGAATGAAGTGGAAGCAGACTGGCACTTTTACAAAAAAGGATGAATAAGATGATTCACTAACGGTATTCTCGTGGGTGTTATTGCACAGCTAAGCAAATACAAAGTTAATAAACTGTGGTCAGTCTGTGCAATATTTATGCATTCTATTAAAACACAGGTTCAAACATACTCTCATCCGAGCCACGGAAAGCCTCTCGGGGCTGCAGGCAGGCGTCGATACGTCTGAAGTGTCGGAAGAGCGGGCGGACTTGCTTCTTGCGACTTTCCTTGTCTTCCTCGGCACTGTTGGATAGAAGGGAAATCAAGTCAGGTAGCTATTCAAATGTAAATATTAACTAAATAAGTTTTTTGTCTCCAAAAGACGATTATAAACCTAAAGATAGTTTGATAATGGCATCAGGGATGGAAAATGCTCTATGCATGGGCAAGGTATTTGAGCACCAGTCATGGCAGACTCTTAAACTATTTGTTATGACTGGACTGCAAAAAAATTTAAACTCCAATATGCCAAAACTGTGGAAATGACATTATGTTTACATGGCATCTTTGTAATTTAAAGTTGCAGGAAGCCCAAACATGCCATTGCCAATTTAATGTCAACCAGAAAATATTTTTTTTAACTGTGCTACAGAAATAAACTGTTTAAGGGTTTATGAAAAGACTGGTTCCCTGTTGAGAGGCTTTTAGTGACACAATCGGAATCGAACACAACACATTAAAGTATTAATCTGGTTCTAAAGCTCTTAATGGGCAACTACATGCATCTCATTTAATACTTCACGACTCATGTTGTACTTCACAAAAGTAAGAGGCTCTGAGTCTTCATGTATTAAATGATTTCATGTTCCTCTATGATTTCTGCAGCCATTATAGCACATAAAAAACATTTATAGCTTATATTAATATTCCACTGTGAGGATGAAGAGGATTTGATGCTTACGGGCTGTGTAATATCTCAGTCCAGCGCTGAAGTTTCAGGACATCTTCCACCAGTTCAGGAAAGCGACTGAGCTCCTGAACGGCGCACAAATACAGATCCTGAAAGCATAGGTTGCATTATTATTAAAACCAGAGAGAAAAAGCAACTGATGATTATGAAAATGTAACCTCTTTATTTGCCAACAAATTAATAAATTATTTGAATATTTTAATATTAATGAAATGGCAATGTATAAAACAAAACGTTGTAGTTTACGGTCTCACTTCTAAAAACATAGCAAAGAAAATATAAGAAAAGAACAAAACATAAAAAACAGGGAAAAAGTCTGTAGCACAAAGCAAGAATCTGCCCTTAGTATGCAGTATAGTTTTGTTCCCATAGTTTTTCTTAAACCAATGATGATACTCCAAGAACTGCACAAAATGTACAATATATACAATTCTGCTATTTGGTTTATTGTTCTAAATACACTTCAAATTAAATTTTATGAGGTTTATGCTTAAAACAAGAAAAAAAAAGATCACTGGGGTATGAAAAGTAATCTTAATTCAATATATATTCTCTTAACAAGACTCATGTTGCTTCCCAAATCAATTAATCTAATTTAATTTTACTGACAAATACTTCAAATAATTAGACTGAAACAATATGATCATTTTCAGTGTATATTTTGAGGTTTTTTTAGAATATATATTGCTTGTGCCCTTGTTTTTAGCTTTTTGTATTAGTATTTTTGTGTGTGTGTGTGTGTTTCTTTTAACATTTATGAGTATGCCTTTGAGGTTTTTTACACACGTGTGCAGTACCTTTGGGAAGGTGTTGGAGCGATCTCCCTCCTCCTGCAGTAAGTCTCTGTATGTGTCCAGATAGCGGAAGGCCACAGTCAGAACTGCAAGTTTCCGCTCAGCTCCATCCCAGCCGGGCCAGCCCTCACCCTGCTTACCCTCTGAGCTGAATCTGAGCCAGGAGTTAAGAAACAACACACTCACGAGCCAACACACACACACCTGCGCTCACTATACGCAGTGAGTATAAATGAACACATTAGACAGACAGACAGATGACAGCCTTCTGCCTATTGTAGCTTAAAACACAATATACAGCTAGTGTTTTTCAGCACAGAAATTGTATTGAGTGGGTTTGCGGAGCGCATGTGGATAAACACATACTCAGACAGCCGCTGTCCGATCACCTGACACAGATGCCGCACTGGAAAAACAAAATCTATGCCTCTGTGGCCAGACAGCCAGAATAATTACAACCTTTGAAAAGTATTGAGGGCGATGGAACACACCCATCACACCCACACACACTCACACACACACACACGCTACAACATAAACACACAGAGAATAGACTTTTTGTTACTCACACACTTACATAAGTGAAGTTGGTGAAGTAACACATAAGCATTTAAGCAAAGATATACACGTAAAATGACCCACAAATCTGCAAAGGCTCCCCGTCCCCAATCCTAGCACTCATATGAGCAGGAAACCTGAAAGGCGGACTAAATTTAAAGTGGAGTATCCTTGAGCCTCTCTGCCTATAATTAAAGAGTCCCCGACACCCCGTCTAAAATTGACACAACTATTCCCGTACAAAAAGGCCCAAGAGGAGCTTCTCCAAACGGCATCCCAGATCTAGTAAATCTATATCGAGAGCCGTCAACTCTGCTTGGATGCCGAAAAAACAGCAGCAGTCTGAGCCGCTGGGCAGCTGCAAAAGATGAACTCTGTTCCCTTGCACAAGTCCTGGATCGCGGTTTGGAGCCCGGCCAGGCCGACTCCGTCGGGAGTGTGTGTCAACGTGCGAAGAGCTGAAAGCACTATCAGTGCTGACTGAAAAGGAATCATCCTGCTTTGAAATCTTTTTATTAAACCCCTTAAATGAGCCCTGACTAGTGGGAAGTGTAGGAGACGGGTCTTTTCCAAGCAGGAAGCAGACATGTTGCCACAACAAAAAGATCTGATTAGGCCTGGATTAGGTCAAGTCATAGACCAGGAAAAAAGGTGTGGAAAGTAGAAAGATAAATGGCTCAGGAGGAGGGAGAGGAAAGAGAACGAGAGGAGTGGATCATAAGACGAGGTGGTGACGGCAGTCAGGAAAGATTAGCGAGGGTCACTGATTACCGCAGAAGATCCGCAGCAGACACGCTGCATTAGGAGCACTGAGGCATGCAGACGGGCCTCCCCAGGAATACCTTTGTGCTTAAAGTCTGCAGACAAGCCCCTCAGACGCCATTATGGTCTGGATAGGGGGGGCTATGGCACTCACAGAAGGAATGTAGGTCACCAAATAAGAGGGGACTTATGGAGAGAGAGAGAGAGGGGTGTCCTCTGCACACACACACTCTTTTACACACGCTGCCTAAAGCAAACAAAACAAACACATTCCCCACATTGCACTTCTTATCTGAATTTAGGCAACCCCGACGGACCCCCTGAGGGATGAATGGGGGGGCCCGTAGAGTCTGCTAGAGGTAGGTTAGCATTGCGGCTAATTGGTAAATCATTTTGACCCAAATCTTAGGCAGCATGTGCGACTGCTCTAAGCCCCCTGCGGTAGAAAGAAGCTGGGCTTCTCGGCTATGTCCGTTGACTGTTTTTAGCTGATAATTCAGTTGGTTTTGGAAGTGTTTTGAAGACTGACAACTGTTAAGTTTTTCTGGAGTGTTGCAAAGCAAACAAACTGACTGGAGAACAAATTGGGCACTAGCATTGCTGTCACTCCGATAACTCAATTTCAAACACAGAAACATAAACAAATAAAACTTAATTATAATAAAGTTTTAACATTTAAAGTTTCACCACAAATTTTCACCAGAAATACAATTAGTAATTTAGATGTGATTTAACCAAGTTCTGGGTCGAGTCCAGATGGGATACTCCAAAAAATGCTGGGTTAAAAACAACCCAAGTTGGATTAATTATGGACAAACCATGGGCAGTTTTATTCATCTCATCTATTGTTTATAAAATAATATATGTCTGGCTTAACATTAACCCAAAATAGGTTGGGAAATAAAAATCAGACACATAACTACTAAAGGCAACAGTCATAATCAAGAGGTGAACATTTATTAATAAGCATTTCAATAAATGTTTAAAATTATTGATAAATAATTAATTTACAGTCTATTTTGGGTTCATTTTAAGCCAGCAATATAGTCATTTCTAACCAATAGTTAAATAAAACTACCCAGAAGGTTGGGTCAAACATTTAACCAAACCACTGGGTCAAAACAACCCAATCGCTGGGTTTGCCAATTTTTTAACCCAACTTGGGTAATTTTTAACCTGGAATTTTTTAGAGTGTAACCTTTGGTCTGGAAAACCGTAAAGCACAGTCATGTTAGTCATGTTAGATTGAGAATGTGATGCAGACAACAGGATATGATGACACACTATAATAATGTCACTAAGGGGACATTATGATGAAAAAATGAGATTGAAGGAGATATTATAATTCAATGCTTTTGTGTTCAATTACAAAACATTTGCAAAAGTATCACACTTTGCATTCGCATCGAAAAAGCATTGGAATATGGTTTTTCCTCCCATATTAAAAGCTTTGTGAGTGAATAAAAAGTTTTTCAAGGGAATGCAAAACATTTTGCGAACAAACGCAAAAAGGATTGAAAAATAATTTTTATTCCCATCTTATTTTTTCCAATCAGCATGTCTCTCCCTACTATTAAGGCTTCTGTTTTTAATAAATAATCAAACACAAAGAACAAATAATGCAATCAAAATGAATTAAAGTGAAACATTACATTATTTAATAAAAGTTAAATATTTAAAATGTTAAAAATATGTATATATCACATCACATCACATCAGATGTGAGGGTTTCCACAAGAGAGGGCAACATTGGGTTGGTGCTGAAGCAACATTCCCAACATAAATAAACAAACTTTACTCCTAATGCTAACGCTAACCGAAATGATATGTTGATAAGACCATTATCCTAGCCTGCCCCCATAAAACTAACTGGCTAACAGAAGCTTTCACCCAAAGATGATGATCCAGGTCTATGTTCTACTTGGATAAATCACCTTACGAGGGTTATGGTCAGCCATTGAAGATTTTCAGAATTGAAGAGGTTGACACTTATGGTTCTGAAGAAGAGAAAGGATACTGGTGAAGCAAGACCTGCTGGAACTTGTCTGGAGCCAGGAAGATTGGGTGTGTCAGCATGAAGTCATCCAGGAGTATTTCTGCAAAGAACACAACCTCATTAGTGACGTCACAATTGAACAAAATGTTCATCTTTGTCTGAACAAACAGTTGCAGAGATTGACACAAAGAGGACAGAATAACGAGAGAGAACGAAGTCGAGAAAATGATATCGTTAGTTCACACTTCGTCATAGCTGTTCGTGTTCGGCAGGTTGTGAACACTCGCTCGGTGAGTATGTGTGGAGAAGTTAAACCTGACAGCACCAGCCTTCACCTCTTCTAGCTCATCTCAAGGACAGTGGGTTTGTGGGTAGAATAAATCACGGTGCTTTCTGGCCCACTTTGGACCACAGTCCCTCCCAAAGGCTGCAGTGATGTACTGTACAAACATATCTGCCTGTACAATATGAGCCCGAACATCAACAGACGAATGCAAAAAAACCCGTCAACACTGAACAGGAAGTCATAAGCAGCATAATAAATGAACGAGACTTTGAAAAACTGTCTGAAATGCACAAAAAAGAATAGAAATGTGTGTAATATCTTTCGATCTGGGGCACATCTTGACAGTGAGGTTTTCGGGGACTATATTTTGGCTGATGAGATGACATGATGCTGATTATGTATCTGGGTTATATCAATGTGGAGCACATAAATCATTGATACTTAACTATAAAAAACGTGATCGCCAAGAGAAATGAGAAAAGAGTCAGTAGCACACGTCAGTTCAGTTCAAAACGCTAAAGCTTTTACGTGCCATGTACGTAAATCAACTAACACATTCCCATTTCAGAGCAGTAGTTTCAAAATAAAATAAACTTGTATCTCTGGTTCAGTGAGACGATGAATTTAATTATGATGAACCGTGAGTTGAACTTCATCTTAGCTGAATGAATCATCTGAACTGCAAAGATTCCCACAATCATCCTCTGCTTTGCCTACTGATTTCTGATCACTGATCGGTACAGACGTGTTTGTTCCAGCTCCTGACTGTGATTATCGAAAAAATGACGCAGACATGTAATGTACATACTAGAAACATGCTCAGACCTGCTTACTACTTCACACCTCTATGCATGTTTTTGTGAAGTCACACCTCTTTTGAGAGTTAAAGGTGAGGCGTAGTGGAAGCTTGGGGAAGATAAGGTCACTGAATATATATATATATATATGTGTGTGTGTGTGTGTGTGTGTGTGTGTGGAGAGAGAGAGAGAGAGAGAGAGAGAGAGGTGCACGTGACCTTATCTTCCCCAAGCTTCCACTATAGGACTGGGTAGGTTACTTTTAAAATGTATTTCACTACAGATTACAAAATACATGTTTTAAAAAGTAATTTGTAACGTATTTCGTTACATTACTCAAGTTTAGTAACTTAAACTAAATACTTTAGAATACTTTGGAATACTAATAAGTGTGGAACAAACACAAAAAAGGTAATTGCAAGTTTTTCTCTCACAATTCTGACTTTTTCCCTCAGAATTGCATGATATAAAGTTGCAGATGTGACTTATAAAGTCAGAATTATGAGATATAAACTCACATACTAAATTCACAATTGCAAGAAAAAAAGTCAGTATTGCAAGTTTATATCTCCCAATTCTGACTTTATAACTTGCAAATGTGAGTTTAAATCTCACGATTCTGAGACAAAGAAGTCAGAATTGTGAAATGCAAACTCACAATTTTGAGGGGAAAAAACAAATTGTGAGAAAAAGTTGCAGTGACCAGTGAATTATAAAATATAAAACTATCTCAAAACATGAAAACAGTCGTGGATCATCCAGTAATGACAGGACAGTTAAGTTGACATTTGGGCAATTTTTTTATAAATTCAGTCATTTTGTCTTGTTCAGGACAGTACTAAATAAAAATACCAAATTTTTTATGATCCCTCTTAAAAGTATTAAAATGTTGATGAAACTTAACTCCACTTTTTCAGACTGTCAGAGTCAGAGAATCACCAACTGCTCTTTAAATGACATTAAAATTCAAAGTAATCACTTTGGTAATCTAAAATACTTTTCAGAAGTAACTGTAATCTGATTACCACCCATTTAAAATGAAACTGCAATGAAATACAGTTACTCAAATTTTGTATTTTAAATACGTAAGTTACTTGAATTTATATATATATATATATATATATATATATATATATATATTACTTTTCCATTCTTTTTCTATGTAAACGTGCAAGACGGACGCGTATGACAGCTGTGGTCGTTTTGCAGCGTCTCACACATTCGTTCTAAAAATGCAGCGCTCAAGTTAAAATCTGTTCAACTTTTTAAAAACGCGTCTTTTCCCTCATTCCACTGCCCGCGTCTCGTGTTTTTCAAAGCAAAGATGCGTTCTGTGTGAACAAACCCTTAGGCTCCTTCCACATCTTTGCAGCTGCAGATCTCTAGCGGTTGCCACGGCAACGCTCACTTTAGAGGCTGCATGGTGAGTAAGGAGAAATAAAATAGATGAGAGACAGAGAGCGAGACACACCGACAAAATACAGACATACGTACGCATACAGACATATGCAAAAAGAATCAAGGTAAAACCCACAAAAAAAGCAAATGGGATGCAAAGCCAGAAACGAGGGCAAGGCAGGCAATCAAGTCGGAGGAGTGAGTGTGAAAAACAGGAACGGAGTGACTGGAGGAGGAGTCAACGGGGTTAATTACCACCTCTGATAACTGCAAAACCCTCCGAGGCACGTGTTAGTAACCGAACAGAAGACACGCGCCGGACAACCTCTACTGAAGTCGCTGAGGAAATTATGAGGTGCTGTGTCAGAGCTGAGGGTGTAGAAGATATTAACGCAACATTACTTTTAGTCACCGTGTGTGATTGTGAGTGCTGACTGGAACACTTCTGTACCCCTTCCGGTCAAATGTAAGCATTATTTTCAAGGGCAATGGCCATCTCTCTTCATTAGCATTTGTCATGGCTGTTGAGATTAAATTAGGGTGGGAGTTTATAATTCTCGATAACTTGTGCCGCAGCCGTAATTGAGCCATGTGTTATGTCAGCGTGTGGGTCTGTTTGCCTCCCTCAAGCATATCATGCTTAGCAGAGAGCATCAAAACTGCTCAGAGGAGCCAAGTAAATTCCTAAAACACGTGATTAATCACTGCATCACGCACATTTAATACATCCAGCTGTCCTTACTCAACACTTTTGGCTTCGACTCAAGCCAAATTTAAGAAGAGTTTTATGCTAATAAAATTTTACCACATCAAGGTAAATCAAAGCAATAAAACAAGAAAATGCATGTGTGCTTTTGCACCTTGCAAAAACAGAAATGACAGAAGCCTGTATTTCAAGTAATTGCGACTTTCTATCTGCAAATTACCACTCTATTTCACATAACTGCGACTTTATATCTCTCAGTTGTGACTTTATATCTCTCAATTGTGACCATATCTTTTAAGTTTGACTTTCTATCTTACAGCTGCAATCTTAATTATCAATTGACCCTTTGCAAAGACCCGCCCCCTTTAGTTACTGTTGCTATGTCCAACAAGCCATGTGCTCTCACGCCACACATCATGTTCTCATGCAGTGAAAAATACATTGCGGAGCAAAAAGGACACACGACAACACAGACAAGACAGGTTGCTTTTGATATGAAACAGTTTCATATTTAAAATATTGTAATTTTTTCAAAGAATTTAATCAATAAATACTGTATAGTGTCTGTTTAATGTGTCGTGACAGATCGCTGTAGCTCCTTCAAGCGGCTCGTGAACCAACATCTCTTCATACTAGTTCATTTATAGCATCAAATAAACATGAATGAACATCAGAAGGAATGTTGTTTCAAGTGTGGAAAGACGTGAGTACACACAATTTATCAAGTTCAAGTTCACCAACGTTAATCTACTAACTCCTCTGACTGCTTTGTCAGGCAGATTCGGGGTTATGATTGGTCAGATCGCCTGTCAATCAAACTGCCAGCGAAGGGTCAATTGCAACTTTCTTATAATTGTTACTTTAAATTTTTCAACTGTAAATTTATCTGTAATAATTGTAACTTTACATCTTTCGATTGTGACTTTACATCTTACAGCTGCAACTTCATATCTTACAATGTGACTATTTCTTATTTTGAACTTTATGTCGTGTCTCCATTACCTGTTTTAGGTAGAAACAGGCTTCCATAAATGTCAATACGGTTTTCCCGTGTAAACGTTTGATATCCATATTTAGGGGTAAATTAGTCAGTGCTGATGTTTAGCTTGGAAATATAAATCAGCATGAAGATGAGGCACAGAGGACGCAAATATGACACCTTTCCGCCTCGCTTGCTTTTTCTCTGTTTAATCCCTTCTTTCACTGACGGCCCCCACATTCTCCAGTGTTCTTTCATCCATTTTCCACTTTCGACTCACTAGTTTATATTATGATAGAGCTTAGAGTGTAACAAATCTCCTGCCCAGATTGGCACAAAATGCATCTCTTTAAATTACAACAGTGGGAATCAAGTAAAATCCAACACCCACACTGATACCCACATGTACACACCACACACACACACACACACACATATACAGATACCCACACAAGCACACGCACACAATTACTGTCAAATATAGAAACTGCACATGTATTCTCCACACCAGCACATGCTCTCGCACTGTGAGAACCAAACTGAGCAGATGCAGCAGGGAGTTCAGACGTACAGAACACCCATCGTTCAGACAAGTGAAAATCACTCTTCCTTTTCATCTTAAGGTCAAGAGAAGCTCCTGACAAAAGAAAACACCATAATCCTGCTGTCTTTAGACGAAGGGAGGAAACGGGGTGTGTGCAACTAAAGGCTGTCTCAAAGAATTTCAGTTTCAGCAAAAACAACCTTGATGAGACTAAACTGGGATCATTTCTCACTCTTTGTTTTGCTGTCTCAACTATCTAAGGAAGAGGTCTTATTCTACTTTGTGCAGTCCATAAGGTTCAAAATCACAACTGAGATCTCAATTGTTTCTACTAGACACTAATGAGATGGAGAGTAAATGGAGACGTTTGCTTAAAGAGACAGTTTACCCAAAGATGAAAAATCTGTCATTATTTCGTGCTGTTCTGAACCTGTGTTACTTTAACTCTTCTGCAGAACACGAAAGAAGACATTGTCCAAACAACATTTTGGACAGACCCCACTGACTTTCTTTGTATGGACAAAAACACTCAAATTCTTCTTTTATATTTACAAAAGAAAGTTACTCATACAAGTGTAAGATAGAGCTGTGCGTGTAAACATCACTCCCCAGAACTCAAGAGGCGCTCTAGTAACTGACACTAGAGACTGTGGTCTTCACATATCGTATCGCTCATGAAAACACGTGGAAAGCACACCGCTTTCTCCTTCTTTCCAAAGCATCGTCTGTCGTTGCAATGCAACCATGAACTGTGCTCCCACAACGACGAGGAAGTTTCAGCAAAGGATAAATTGATTTTTAACGCTTGCATTAGCTTTACTATTAGATATATTTATGAAGATGAGGTATAATAACCATCCTGTATACCTATGTTCGGCTGAGCTTTCGATGTTTTGCTACAGAAAGGCCGAAGCTGATTGGTTGGTTCTTGTCACATGACCTGCGGTGCGCTTGTGGCATTCTGAAAAGTTGATCATTTTTTTTATCTTGGTAAGCACGCCGCTTCCATTTTATGCGCGCCTACATTTGAAATAATGAATTTGAGCACACAAAAGACGCAGTATGTGAACGGCCCCTTAAGCCTCCTTGTTAGAGCACACGACTCCCATGCCAGCAGACCAGGGCTCGAATCCCGCTTAAAGCAGGCGGTTCGAATAGGAGGGGTTAGACAAGACTGGAGCAAAATTAGGGTGAGTAAATGATGACTTTTTTTGGAGTGAATTATCTCTTTAGTTTGATACCAATGATGTCTCAAATATGTCTGTCTAGAGTTTCAGAAGAGTTGTCATTCTCAACCATGTCTCAAACTGTGCTCAGATTTTCCAAGATACCAAGTTTGCAATCAAAAATTAATAATTTCAAAATAAAAACTTCTATTACAAGGGTCTTTCACCGTTTTAGGGCCAAAATAACATTTTTACAGAGCCCTGCACATGACATGCAAGAAAAACACGTAAATTGTGCGAATGATGAATTATTTCGTTCCCTCGATTTGCTAAATCGTATGCATGATTTACCAATTCATTCCATCGATTGATAAATCATGCAGATGATTTATAAATCATCTTTTTATGCTATTTTATGTGAATGTGCAAGACTTCCAGTTAATTAGCAACTAAATAACTAAAATAACAAAATGCAGTAAACAGTAAAACTATTTGCACCACAAATCAGTGTTTTTGATCACAATAATAAATTTAAATAATACGATACTAAATACTAGTTTGCAATATCAGTTTAATTCACATTTATTTGTATAGCGCTTTTCACGATACATATCGTTTCAAAGCAGCTTTACAGAAAATGCATGTGTCTACATTACAATTTAGAGTGATCTGTCCAAGTTATGGATTTCAGAAATGTACAAACAAATCATGCAGTTAGTTAATCTATTAATTTAAACAATGTATTATTGAGGCAGAAACAATGAGCTAATTGAAGTAATGAATACATGTTAAAAAAGATTGGGATATATAGAAAATTTAAAATGTTGATTCAGTTTGCATAGTATCGTATTAATGCAGTACCATACTTTGTAACTTTCAAAAAAAAGATTTCAAAAAGCTATAATTGGCTGACCCCTTCTTGAAGACCATTAAATAAAATCAACTCTTTTAGGTTGAAAGAACAACATTTGAGCAATTTCATTTTCCTCTGTGTCTATATATAAATTGTTTTTGGCATGTGTAAACCTAAAGGTTAGGGATCACGGGGGTTCACGCTCAATAACGGCTGTCGGTAAAAACAGTCCCATCTGCACGCATGCGGCCAATGTAGATTTTAATCAGCTGTAGATCTGAGATTGGGATTTCAGGAGAGCGTAATGGAGAAGACCAAGGTGGCGTTACATAAACCATGATAGACATTCCGTTACCATGGAGGCCTTATCACATCTAAAACCCCCACTACCCACGCATGCTCTCCTTTCTCTTCCTCGCGTCGTCTTTTCTTCATCTCTCCCTCGCTCACATTGGTGCCTTTTGGCATGACGCACTGTTTGTGCGCGCTGGTGTGTGTTTGAAGGTCTCTGTTCATTCTCTGAGGCTGTATGCGCTTTTTCTTCGTATCTGCTTTATCTCGACCCCCCTGCGCAAAATTCATCCATTCTAGGAGGCATTTCACCCTTCAACTCCAATCTTCTCTTTGGATCCCTAACACAAAACACCATCATTCACATGCAAATCTGCCTTGGCGGCCCGCCAACTATAAGTTAATACACGAACGCCACCGGAGGACCGCCGCTATTCTCGAAACAATCCTTTGAAATGAATGCTCATGGTGAAAACTTCCCATACAGTCTGGAAAGAAGAAAGCAGGTGCAAATAAAAATACATGCACTATGAGTCTTTCAAAAGCTGACAAAAGCAAGAAAGAGACCATGTCAAGCCACTAGTCTAGAGAAAAGTAAAAAAAACAAAAAAAAAAACACCTTACGGCCTTTAAACTAAAACAGAGCTTGCTGAATTTAGAAGCATGCCATTTTTTTTTTAGGTCTAACCCAGTTCAAACTGGCCCCAGGAGAGATTGTTCCTAGAGCAGGACACACAAAACGCATTTTTAAAGCCTGCTCTCTGGTCAACCGGGAGAAATGATTTGAAACCTCTGCGACTGGTATTGCATAACATGAAAATGAGAGATGTTTTAATAGCTGAACAACATCAGTCCAAGATGTGCCCACATGAAAGCACGACACAACTGAACTCCAAAACGCCAGAGAACAGAACACACATGCACACAAATCCAAACCCACAGATTCATTTTGCACCCTTTTGTTTGCCAACCGTGTGCTCGACCTTTGAACCTGGCCCTGAAATTATGCATTATCGCTGCAGGCAGTGTGTTGATGTTGCTGTTACTCAAATTTTCTTGCAGCATCGAACTCAAATATGTGCAGTTTTATCACATAATTTATTCAAAGACGGCGTGCACTAGGGGTGTAATGGTTCTCGGCACTGCCACTGGAAACTAAGGATGTTGAGGTGTGTGTGGAGGGATATCGGTGAGAAGTGGCGAATTCCGGTATGCAAGAAAAAGTGAGGGTGCGCAACAGATGAATATATCGACGTATTTTCATATAGAAGTATTTTAATACAGTGCGTACCTGCCCACTTCGAGCACTGCTTTTGACTGACTCTTTATTACTTTATATAATTTATGTACCTAATGTTAACTACGGTTAGATCTACCCGAAAACATTTATTTCATTTGTCTTTGCTTTATTGTATTTATTTGTGCTATTACTTGTAGTTTGATTGTTATTTGTTCTTATTTATAGTCCTTTTACCCTGAACATAGCACATACCAAACCCTATCAAAACCGTGGCCCTAAAACCATGATACAAACCGAACCTTGAGTCATTTGAACCATTACACCCCTTTTCAAACTAATGGGTGTGTATATTAATATAAATATACACTAACATTCAAAAGTTTGGGTCTGTAATTTTCAGTAAAAGAGACTTTTTATTCAGCAAGGATGCATTGCATATATAAAAAAAGCTTAATACAAATAAATTCTGCTCTTTTGAACAGTCTTTACATTAAGCAATCTTGAAAAAAATACATTACGATTTCCACTCAATAATTTAGCAGCACAACTGCTTTCAACATTGATAATAAGAAAGGTTTTTTAAGGTTAAGGTTTTTTTTCTTAAGAATTCAGTTTAATAAAAAACATATTTCGTAATGTGCACTCATGAACAATAAACCATTTACTAACAAAGTAGATGGGGTCAAATTTCATTACCTAATGTTTTTAAAAGGTTATCACACCTTTACACTTAATAGACATCCTCAAGCCAGCTTGTGTTTATAAAATACTGCATGTGCATAAACTTTCTTATGAAAAATGTGTCACTTTCTGCCTCCCATCGCTCTTTTTCCCGCAGGCGAAGAGAGATGAACGCACTAAGCCCATCGGCACAGCAAGAATGGCCCCAATACTTCAAAATAACATCTAACACATGTTTGATTAGGATGATAAGATCATCAAAGCTAAAAGCTCCTTTATGGCTCTATTTCTAAATGGTTGTGATACATAATCACCTTCCTCCACTAGAGTGAAAGAACTAAAGGAATTAACTTCAACGCCATTATAGTACGCAGTGATTAATATTACTCATTACTCTCTGCATTATTGTTTATGTCAGTGGTCTAAAAGCATGAAAAGCCATTCCACGGTTCTGTATCTTCTGGTAAGCTGTTTCGGAAGGAGGCTTTCCATGTGCAACTGCTTCTTGGTGGGAGTGATCACTGTGTGCTAATCACATCCTTCTCTCTAGCAAGCAGGAGGCTGTTTTCGGGCTGTTATTAGGGCTGTCGGTCAAGCCACTGATCCGGGAGCTCGAGGCCATCTGTGTGTGTGTGCACGCGTGTGTTTGAGTGTGCAAACTGCGTGGTGAAAAAGAGCAACCTCTGCTGTCACTTCAAAGGGGCGTCACGTGGCGCATTTGCTATGGTTTGATTCAGGCACTGACTCGCAGTGACTGCAATGCTGTTTTTGTAATGCAGAATGAAAAGAGCAGAGAGAGAGAGAGAGAGATCGCTTCAGAAGTGCCGCCTTATAATCGCTTTCAAAAATTGTGTCTACATAGCCTGAGTGTGATTTTCTACACTAACATCAATGTATAAGTAGCATGGTTTCCGAGCACAACTGTTTTCATCATCGAAATGTGTCTTGAGCAGCAAATCATCATATTAGAATGATTTCTGAAGGATCATGTGACACTGAAGACTGGAGTAATGATACTGAAAATACAGCTTTGACATCACAGGAGTAAATATATTTTAAAATATATTCAAATAAAAGAGTTATTTTAAATTTCACTATATTAAATGCAGCCATAAGACTTTTTTGAAAAATATTTTAAAAATCTGCCGATCCCAAACTTTTGAAGTGTTGTGTATATAGATACGGTGCATATATAGCAAAAACTTTTTAAAAAGTCTTTAAGAGCTGGTCAACATTTGTTTTACTACACTAGTAGTGTTGAAAGACAACCTGTGCTCATCTGTCCAATACAAATACCACGAAACATGCACTGAAAGTTATTGTATAATTCTAACTCTTGCTTTCCACTTATCCCACTGTTCCCACCACCTTCCATTTGCCTCATCTTCTTCATCGCCACCTCTTCTGAGAGTGGCAGTTGCCATGTGAACAGGTGCTAAGTCTGAGAGAGGCTTCTTCACACAGGAGTACTCGTGTTAAGAGGAACCAATATGCTCACCCAAATATCCATATCAGAACATGGAGAGAATAGCATCCAAAAACATCTATTTACAAAAAATATATATTTATACGCTCAATTCTAAGGCAGCACTACTTGTATCCGTTGCAGGCAATTCCAGAATGCACTGTGCCGAGCAAAGAGGAAAAAAAATAATCCAAGATGACGGATTCTAAATATATTTTTTACAACACTGCAAAGAATTGATAAAGTTTAATACAATTCAATTGAAATATTTGTCCTGTAGCTCAAGAGTATGAGCGCCACAACAACAACAAAGTTGCTTATATGCAGGAACAGTGCAAATGAGTCACATATATCTCACTTGAAAATACCCTGCTGTATATTAGCACCCCTCCACACACAGATTCTGCAGCACTAACATACATATTCAAAGTGCACAAAGTTGAGGTGGACCTCCATAGCTGGTCTCCGAGAGTTTTCCAGGTACGTGGATAAGCACAAAATGAGTGGGCATAACCATTAAGGATCAAGGAGAAGGGGGGCGAGAGGGTGACAGACACAGAACGAGAGAGATATCTCGCTTTTGCTCACAATGTTATGTAAAGCCCTGCAATGGGAGGCCAGTGAGTGGGCAGTCATTCCACTCTAATCCCTCACTCTTTTCAAAAGAAAAAAATGCCAGCATTCCTCCTACACAAACACACTCTCTCCGATTGCACTTCTCTATCTCCCTCCATGCATTTATTTCTTTCTCCACACTTGCTCGCTTGCCGAAGATTCTTTAAAACACCCTCAGGGCAGTTTCGGCCCACAGGAAAGCAGCACGTGGAGAGTGGGGTGGTCCTTATACAACACAAGAGACATCTTCATCTCTATTTATCGTGATTAACTTCAGACGATAATACCTGGAGAAATCTTTATGCATATGACAACAACATTTTCTGAAAGGCAGCAAATATAAGGGAAAAATAAGTCCATTTCACTCCTTTAAGAGTATGGCTAGGAACCAAGAAGGAGCTGTTTTCATTCATTATTTAAAAAAAAAAATACCGGAAACTAATGATGCTCGGTTTCATTTACATATTTAACGTTATCATTTTATGATGTTCGCTTTTGTTTAAGGTTTATCATTCTTCCATGTTTAGTGAATTATAACATACAGTGCAATTAATTCTGACTTCCAAATGAATTACACTTATCAGATGGTTATATTTAGTGAGTCAAAAACAGTGCAAACCGTGCAGTCCTATTGCTCAACGAATAACTCTAATGAACCGGTTCTTTTTAGTGACACATATCAAAGTCATATCCCTTACAACCAACAGTGAAACTTTAATCAGTGAAACTTTAATTCAGTGACTGGTTGATATGACTAGTAGTTAAAGATGCACTTCATCAGTATATAGTTAAGGCCATTTTTAATATATATATATATATATATGGGGGGGGGGGTAGACTCTTACAAATCAACCAAACAGTATTGTTGGCTCATACAAAATGATATTCTCAATAATATAGATTGATGTATGTACAAGAACTGCAAAAACATTTCAGCAAAAACAATTAAGCATGAAGTCTCAAGCCACTCCCCTCTCTCGGCACATAAGAGTAGAGGAAAATTTCCCAAAATTGGCAACTGCCACCACTAACGAATCGTATAGCTGTTCCACTGTTCTTGCCCTGCCCTCTGGAACTTTGTTCAGACACGCCAAACAACAGAACTACTTTTGCCTCAGGCTTACAACTGGAAAGGCTGAAGGTAAACAAAGTTATGTAATGATCAACTCGCTAATCTCGGTTCGATGAGCCCTACCAAATCACTCCATTACACACTACCAGTCATTGCACACAGTCACACGCACATTCCAGAGGTAAAGCTATTTCGTGGGTGTGTTGTCTTGGAACAGAGCTCGGGAATTCTGGATTCCACATTGAAAAGCCAAGAGATGCAGGTGATAAAAGTATATAGAAGAATATATACCAGGCTTTTAATGTTTCAAAGTCATTAAATTAATAATGTAGCAGAAATGTACAAAGTGCATCAGTCTACAGTTACTTATTCGGTCAACAGCTGGGCTGTGTGTCTTAACGCTGATGAATTGACTGCATGTGCATCAGGACTGATATGTAGTGTCTTATTTCATTGTGTTACCTCTTGACCCTGGATCAGTGGACTTCCCTCAGTCTATAATCCACAGTCACTCGACGGACAACAACACTATATGAGACAAATTGCAAGCCCATTGTTGGCTAATCCAGGATTAGTGGCACATTTTCAAAATTTCCCGGGCCTCGATAATAACAAATTGTAGAGAAAATGTCAGTTTTATCTAGAGGCAAGGCATCCTCCTTTACATAAAAAAGAAGTAAAACAGGTTGAGAATGAGGCCAAATGTCTCAGTCTGTGACAAAAAATCTCTCTGATCTGTTCGTGATATAGAGCAGAGGTTCAAGATAAATTGCTTAAAATCACCTCCGAAGGAGAAAAAGACATGAGCTGTTAAGCACACCAAATGAATGAAATTTTAGGTCATGGCATCATTTTAGAGTTCAGCACGAGCTAGAATGTATTTTGAAGACGTATAAAACATATTGAATGAACTTTCGAATTTGAATCAAGTAATGTTTCAAGTCACAATTTTCAATCCGTTTAAAGATTTCCAATTCTCCAAGTTCCTCGAACACCTCTGGCTTTTTATCTTTTGCTCTATTAAAGGGATAGTTCACCCAAAAAAACTTCATCAATTACTCACCCTCATGTCATTCCAAACCCTTAAGACTTTCATTCAACTTTGAAACACAAATGAAGGTAAATCTGAGAAATTTCAGTCCTTCCATTGACAACGACCACTTTGTCATAACATGAGAATGAACCTCATTAGGGCTTTTCTCACTTGAAATAGTTAACCCTGGGTCATTCTAAACCCCGGGTAAACTGAATCCTGGGTTATCTTGCTTCACGTTTCACACTGCTCATAATTTACCCAGGGTTAACAATTAATCATGGGTATTAATAAGCTGACGTTTCACAATGTGCATTCCTAAACCCTGGGTTAACTTTCTTATTTGCATATTTGCAGTGTCAGTGTCATTGATTGGATAAACGCAGCACATAAACTATTAGCATAGCTCCAGCAGTACACATCCTCGTTTTGCCGAATGTACTATTGAGTTATATAAATTTGTTTTCTGTCAGCATTTTTCTCTCAAACGCTGAATTTACTGCTTATATATATAATGCACAGTGTTTCCGTGACTGAGTATGTGATTGGTTGTCAGTTGCTAAGCGTCTAGCTGTAACATTCTAACATCGCATCTTTTCACACTGAACAAGTTTGGCACTGCAATGCGGGATTAACACTGTAAAAGTGGTGCTTCATACCCCGGGTAAAAAGCGATGCTAACACCTTTGTGAAATGTTCCTTTACCAGGGGTTAAAAGCAGTGTTTAGAACGTCGATAACACAGGGTTAAGCGCAGTGTGAAAAGAGAATGAACCTCATTGTTTCTCATATGTCAAGCACACATGCTTGAGCTTCAGTTTACCATATCTGATGTGTGAGTTGATGAATTTTTATATGTAAATAAAAGCCTAAATTCAATCTGTTTATTACATAAAGCGATCGTGTCTCTTCAGAAAAGTTGGACTAAACCATCAAATTCATGTCGGATTAGTTTTGCGATTTCTTTATGGAGTTTTTGAAGTGTCAAGGTGGTAGTTGTCAATGGAGGGACAGAAAACTCTCAGATTTCCTTAAAAGTATCTTGAAGATGAACAAAAGTCTTACAGGTTTGCATGAGGGTGTGTAAGTGATGACAGAATTTTCATTTTTGGGTGAACTATCCATTTAAACAAACAATCTAAGACAACTGAGCTTGATGTGCACATAATCCTTTCCTCGACTTTATATACTTTTCACATCAGTCCAAAAAAAAAGAACAAAACTTCCATATCCATCATCATCATTTACCGGCTCTACAAAAAAGGGACATTTTATTAGTTACCGTACATCCTATTAACGCACTGAACCAAGGCAAACGGCCCGTCTGCCCATTGATTTCACATCCAGTATAGTTCTCTCTTTATGCACCGGAATACTGTAGAAATCCCTGCAGTTTCCATGGTTACTTCACAAAAACACTCTAATGCACATGTGCAGTGCAAACTGCTGCACTATGGCTGCAAAGCATCACTGCCAATGAATGTGTGGGTGAGCCATTCTTCGTTGCATAGAAGTCCTGGAACTTACAGGAACAGGTAACATGTATGCACTTGTTACCGACAACCCATTCCTATCACAACACATCACAGTTTGTCATTTCCCTGTAAAAGTCCTTTGTCTGAGACTAAAATAGAAATCCCCTCACTTGGCACAGGAATTGATTGGTCTGTGGTGTTTTCTACATACAGGTGCTCAGTGCTGTATGTGGTTGTCAGGTGTGCCTGTGGGTGGTACTTGCTTGTGGGATCATGAAACATCCATAACACCAATTTGAGGAAAAACACACACGAAAGCACCATGGAAACATTTAATAATTTCTTTCTATTGTCGTAAGCTTTCCCACAGCCAAGGAAATACCCTAGCACCACCCAAACTGAAGATATTTCCCAGTCAGTTCCTCATTTAGTGATAGGATCTGGTACTGACAAATGTGAAAGCACTTTGTTTTATGACATCACTCTCCGTGACCTTTTGATGTGACCTTTTAAATGTTGCCAGTGCTCAATATAATTTCAAGGTTTACGACTAGCCTTGACTGCCGTCTTAGAATACAGTGGTCCACTGTCATTCCACATCTCAGTGAAATACAGAGTTCCTCAGTTTAAAAAATGACCTTGTTTACCCAAATTAATATATAACGGCACAACAAAAACTGACTTATTCATAAAACAGCTTACAGAAGCGACCCAAATACTGTCTTTATGACCTAATTATTCTCGCAATAGCAGTGGATGACATCTGTAACCATAGAGATAGCGACTAAAGTAAATAACAGAAAGGTGCACTTGACAACGTGACCGACAACTGGTTGTCAAGTGTGGTTCCGTTTACACAGCACAGGTTTACCCGAAAATGCAGTTGTGAGGCCTGAAAATTTTCCATCATTAAGGTCTTGCACTACATCTGTTCAATCTTATTTTACTCAGAAATACATCATATTCCCAAAGTAAATTGTGATTCATGTTAATTTTTTGAGGTTGAAATGTTTTTAACTTAATACGTTGTCTTAAAAACAAACTTCTCATGGCATATGACACAAAAAGATATTTTAAAAAATTACAAAACGCCCAACAATTTAAACGTCTCGTTTAAAAGTTATGGAGGAGCTCATAAACCCTTTTCGTAGACTGTGATGATGCGTTTCAACGATCAATATCGTAAATCCTGCAAAGTTTGTTATATTTAAAAATTTTTTAAATGTATGCACATTTGTAACGCTATACATTGATTGTATTATATTACCTTTGCATCAAATTACAAATAAATAGTTAACGCTGCCGTGAGGGTGTTTCTAATACAGCAGCTATGGGAGTGATGGTAAAAATTGCATCTTTCTCTCTTCTGACTGACGTTATCAATCGCTCTCTATTTTTATCCCTCTTTTTGAAAGTTATGAAAACACAATTGTGGAGTTTTTCTTTTGGTATTTGTGCAAATGGAAACACAAAAAATATATTTAATGAAGTCTCTCATTCGCCACAATAAAAGTTAACTCAATTATGACGACTTCCGCTTCAGAGAAACCCGGAAATATGAAAAAGGTCCATTAGCGGAACTGGGTTGTGTCTAGAAGGGATACAGTTACGCCCGGAAGTGAGGCAAAACCTCAGGATAAATAACAGTAAATTAAATGTGCTACTTACAAATTGTATTTTATTATCACCTACACCTACCCCAATCTTAAACCTACCCTTACAATACTGCAAAAACAGTTAATAAATTAAATGAATAAATATTAAATGACGCAATATTGATGTGCGCATGCCCAGTGGGCGTAGCTGTATCCCTTCTCGTGGAATCGGCGATCATGAAATTTTATTTGGCAATCAATTTTCAAAAATAAAAAATAATTGCGACTTGCAATGAACTTGTTTATTCCCCTTACCGTGTAAACACACGCGCACGTGTAGAAAGAAGTAATTTATTCACAAAGTTGCGATGTTCCTTTAAGACTTTGGTCGCAGGTTGACATTAATAAAATTAAAAAATATGAAAATATTTACAGATGTTTAATATACCTCACTTTAATTCAATTTAAATTCATATGATTATATTACATCAATATAATACTGATTATTACTATTAAAATATTATCCGCGTCACGTGTCTAAATTACTTACTCACTATCGGCTAAAAACATTGGCCATTACGCGAATATTAAAAGTGCATTTAAAGTGCGCAATAATTTGCAACAACAACAAAAAAAAGCGATTATTTATTGTAACCCGCTACTAGATACAACGCAGGTGTGCACCATAAACGGTCACTATAGTTGCACATGAAAAGTGTCTGTCAGTGGAGCATATGAACAGTGGGATAGCAGACTCATCTCACCTGTGCAGTTGGCGTACCGCTTTCCCGCCACACTATCCAGCAGCGCCAGCGCTAGGTTGTCTGGAGTGTCCGCGGGCAGCGGGGTCCAGTTTGTGTCCAGACTCGCCTCTGAGCTCTGCTCATCGCTGGACAGCGACGGGCTCCTGATGTCCGCAGTGGCGGATGGCCAGCACGGCGCTTCTTCAGTCTCCGGGCTGAACACCTCTCTCGCCGGGCCGCTTTCGGGAGACGTCTCCCTGAAGAACGGCACCACACGGGACAGGCTGGCCCGCCGCCTGGATGCCCCGGTGCCGGTGGCCTTCTCCCCAAAACCACCCGCCCGAGTGAGTGCATTGGTCTGTTTCTTCAAGAATTTTTCAAGAGGCTTCATTCCAGCCGGCATTTTGATGACAGAAATCACAAGAAGACCCTGGGTTGATTCTTATTAATACTCAATAATGAACACTGATGATACCGTAGAGACGTGCGCGTTTAGGCTACATAATAGCTGGATAATGCAGGAACCCAACTCTGATTGGAAAATGCCTGAAGAAGATCTTCCCCGCTGTGTTAAGGTGTCAAGAATAACATACGGCCATTTTCAATGTTCATTTTACACAAGTGGATGCTGATAGAGTCCTTACTACCCTTAGAGAAAAAAAAAATCCAAACGTATCCCAGGGAAACCCGTCCTCCACTGCAGTCCTTCAGCTCGAGAAGAAGGCTATGAGTGTACTATCATCGCCACTGTCAACGCAGCCCTGATCAATTAGACGAATACTCAGACACAAAAGATGAAAATAGCAGCAGGTAGCACTTAATTATGCATAAACATATATAAATCAGTCTCTGCCAAGATGCTGGAACATATAAATTAATCGTTTACCGCAGCAGGTCTGAGGGAAACGGCTTCCGTCGCAGACGAGACGCGCGACTCGATATTGATGATTATTCCGTGTCTGTAGATCCCTGATCGTTTTAGTGTGATCCGTATTTATTTTTTCTCTCACGGTACCGAGTGTCTCTGCGCCTCGAGTCCGCACAAATACTGCGCTCCGTCGCTCTCACATACAGTACAGGCTACACACCCTCTCTTGCGCTCGCTCTCTCTCTCTCTCTCTCTCTCTCTCTCTCGCTCGCGCGCGCGCACTCTCTCTCTCCCTCCTCCTGCTTTCTCTGCAGCTGAGTGCTTGTGTTATTGGTGGTGTCAAGAGATATTGCTCAATTGCTTTGAATCGCAGCAATTGCAGTCACAAGCTCATATACTAACGCTGAAGAACCCACACGTGCTCCAAAGACTGAATTTTTTTTCTCCATTTTTTTCTACGAAAAATTTTTACATTTATGTGGTATGGAAATATGAATAACTGTTCCAACTACTCTTTGGTAGAGTACAATGTTTGTGTAAAGTTTGATACAATATATATGAATGCTTTATTGTTCTACTTCTAAACGGTTGCTGCTTTTTCATTTATTTTTGGGCATTAATTTTAGAGATCATCAAATGTACAAGTTCAAAAGAATTTATCTGCCAGTCCTTGTTCAATTTTAGATAGTTTAATAAATGAAACAGGAAAAAATAGGCCTATGAATACATAAAACGCTTTATCTTTTTAACGGCAGTGGTGACTAATACAAACTTACCACAGTTATTATGATATTTCAGCTATACTCTTAAAAATGTAGTTATTTGATTGGCATTCATGGTTCCATGATATATAGCAAAACGTTCTTTCTAGTGAAAAGTCTTTGGAGAACCTAAAATAGTTCTTCTATGGCATCGCTGCAGAAACATCTTCTTGGAAACTTTATTTTTAAATGCCAATTTTGGATGGAATGACAGGACGTTATTTATTTTGTGTGTGTCCATTAGCTCTCTGAAATAGTGTGAACACATATTAAGAACAGGGCAAATTAAGAAAATAAAAAAGACGTTAACAAGTTTTAAACCATAAAGATAACAGCAGCAACATTCATTAATGTCGAACCTGAGCCTAAAGATCTGTGCTGTATCAATTACAGTTGGCATGTGTCTTGTTCTCCTTAAGGTCTACAGTTAGCCAGCTGTACGGTTTCAAATTGTCCAGCTGGAAAGCACAAAAGGGGTTTTCTCTTTCACAACCACTTCATGAACTCACACACTGCATTGAAGTGTTATTAATCACTTATTAGGAGACACACGGCGACACATCTCTCAGATCTCAGGCTTGGTCAGGGTACGAGTGGCTTATAGTTGTGAGCCAACAGAGTAAGCAACTTCATTATCGGTATTAAGTTACGTTTGGCAGGCCATACATGGTGTCTTGTTCAAACGTCTGTCAGGAAACAGTATCCCAAGACACCTATGAGGGGTAAATATGGGATCCGGTGACCACCGGTGACCGCACTATGCTGGGCACTTAATTGAATACAGAATAATTGCAACATATGGGAATTAGATACTAATTTTCTTAAAAGACAGCGCACATAAAGTTTTTTTGAAAAATGAATGAGGTCTACAGTATAAAACACTTTAAGAAACTATTGTTGACCTGACTTTCTGTAAATACACAAAACAAATAAAATATTGCTAGTTACACTGTTTAATGGGTTCTGTATAGAACAGGGTTCTCGACTTGATTTTAAAGAAGCCTTTTTTATGCCATAAATGTTCTATATAGGCAAAAATGCCTTAAATTATGGCATAATTCTTTAATGTATAACAGGTTATTTGATTTTTTTTCTATGTTTTTGAGCTGTTCAATTTATAAAATGTAATTGAAATTAAATAAATGAAAACTAAATCCATAAAATGATCCCATGATGGGAAGACCTAAATAGTTAAAAATGAATTACCTGACAGAACGCTTCAAGGTTCTATAAAACCTTTTCTTCTAGTATATGTTGCACAGTAGTAATCTCTATTAAAGTATATATCTGCAATCTGTTAGTTGTTTTTATTTTGTCATCACTGTAAAAAAAAATTGTTGGTTTAACTTAAAAAAGTAAGTTATCTGGTTGCCTTAAAAATTTGGTTTAATCAACAGAAACTCAAAATCATGTTAGTTGATTGACATTAATTATCTAAGTTGATCTGACAAAAGAAAAAAAATGTGATAAATCATGAAAATATTTTTTTACAGTGTAGTGGAGTTGGTCCCCGATCGTCTGCCTGATGAACCCTGATGAACTCATTCAGCTGGTTAGAGTCATCATATATGATGACTGTGGCCGGCAAAACCTCAGAATGGCGATTTCCGTCCTCTGTGACATCACACAAACATGTGGCTGGGTAAAATGTAACTCATAGACATACATGATTCTGTTGAATTTTGAACTATGCGTGTGTGACTTCACCCAGCCATGTCTGCAAGCTCAAAACTGCAGGCGGTAAAAAGTATAAATATAGCTCTGCGTCAGTAGAGGTCCTCATTGTCACCATGGAAATGAGAGTGAAACCATGCTGCAGAGAGGTGGAAATCACACATGGTGAACCACTGCAGTCATCCGCTGGACACAGAACTAATATAACAAATGCACTCATTCTCTCCACCCTTATACACTTTGTGAATTCCCCCGTTTATGTCACGGCAGGTTGTTCCTTATTTTATCCCACATTTACCACTGTGGTTTCTGTGGCCCCATTGAATGGGGAAGTACATTGCATTAGGGTGGCTGTCAGATGTGGATGTGTGTGAGTGTCAAAAGAATGACATTGTCATGTGTTTGTCATACAGTTTAGTCATATGACCTTCTCTGAAGATGACTGACATGATGTCGACATGCATATAGTCTGTGACCTCATCACAAGAACCCCCATAACAGCAGTAGACTTGCCATCAAAGTGCTGCAAATAGCTAAATAATGTTTTCCGTTCACCCAGCAAGAGAATTTAAGGGGTAATGAACCCATAAATAAATTAACTCTAAAGCCAGATGAGGTCCTGCAACTCATTAGATGAATAATGTCAAAATTAGGAAGGCACAGATGTAGAAAAATTGGTCGATACAGTGACTAATATTTATGTTACGAGCAATAACTGATTATATTAGATTATATTTATATATATATTAGATTATATTATATAAGTTTTGTAGCTTGATTGAAAGTTGAAGTATAGTATGCAAATTTAGATATATTTTTATATATTTGAAATATATATATATATATATATATATATATATATATATATATATAAAATTTTATTTTAGGGTTTAATTCTCACTTTTAGGTTGCTTATTAGAATGCATATTGTTATTGGTTGTTTATTAGTACTTATAAAGCACTTATTAATGCCTTATTCTGCTTGACATTATTCGACATCCCATAATACTACCCAATACCTACATTTAAATGCTACAAATACTACCTTACTAACTACTAATAAGCAGTAAATTAGGAGATAATTGAGGCAAAAGTTGTATTTAATAGTGAATACGTGTTCCTTATAATGAAGTGTTATTTTTATATATATATATATATATATATATATATATATATATATATAATAACTGTTTAACACTTTTGAAACCTGGCATAGAAAAAATATCAGTGTTATCAGATTTATGCTGACAATTTAAAAAATGGTTGCAATTGGCCAACACAGAGTTGCATGTTGTCTATCCCTACTCATAAAACCTTTTGTATTTGCATGTTTGTATTCGTTTCCTCCTAGAAATCCAACAAAAACAGAGCAGTATTTCCACAAAAGCAAAATATGCCATTACTATGGTAATTCCATAAGCATATTTGTCTTTGTAATGAACATGACTCTCTAATATATTTGCCTGGCAGTGGAGCCCACCAGCCCTTACAGACACATAAACCCACCCACCCACCCACACTCAGATGATGGATGACCTCAGGAGCCTAACGCACTTGCCCTGGAGTGAGGAGAACAGAGCTCACATCTGCGATGACTCATTAAATCCCCCCCACCACCACCACCCGTCCGTCCTGTCACAACGCCATCTTTATGCCATGCCTTATCGTATACAGCGCGAACACACAAGTGCACACGCTCACTATGTTGTCATCCTGCTTTGTGGAATGTATTTTGGAAGAGTAAACAACAAAACGTTAATGTCCTTAGTCAGAATAGTGAGACACAGCCTTTTATTTTCACAATAAACAATAGATCCATCATGTCCAACACTTTAGTAGACAGGGAACCCCTTTAATTCTAGACAGAAGCCTCTCATGTGGAAACACACTCGCTCTTTCATACACACACATACACAAACAGAAACTAAGATGAATGTTGTAGGCCTCTAGAGTGCAGGATCAGTGTGTGTGGACAATTTGTGCCGTAAGGAGATTATCTTTAACTCATTAAACAGACCCACTTTCAAGCACTATAAACCCCCCCCCCCCTTTCTCATCCCTGATACCGGTGCACATCCATACACATCATAAGGAGGAAAGTCGTTTGTCTTACCCCAGCGCAGACGCCCTCCTCCCAGTCAGTCTGGCAGATTGAGATGGTAATGTGACCCCTGAAGAACATTTTCACAAACACACTTTTATGGGATTATTATTTCACTGTGATCCTCAGGCTTAGCATCATTTAGTATCACTAGATCACGCTACACGTCTTAATGTATAGCTACTGTTTAAGAGCTGACACCAAATAGATGACTTATCTTAACAACTCTTAACAGAACTGCAACTGGGTTGCGAAATGCTGGAACTTCAATAAAGATCTAAAACAAAACAAAAATGCTGTAACATATTTTATTTGTTCTACACTGTAAAAAACGTTAAATGTTCGCCCAAACTGCTGGGTAGTTTTATTTAACTCCACTATTGTTTAAAAATAAACTCAAATGTTGGAAATTATCATTTATTAATATGTTTAATAAATAATGATTAAACAAACATTTATTAAACTGCTTATTAATAAATGTTTACCTTTTATTATTGTTATTGCCTCTAGTAATTATGTGCCTGATTTTTAATAGCAAACCTATTTTGGGTTCATTTTAAGACAGCCATATAGTAATTTTTGAACAATAGTTGGGTTAAATAAAACTGCTCAGCACGTTGTGCGAACATTTAACCTGACCACTGGGTCAAAACAAGCCAATCACTGGGTTTGTCCATAATCAACCCAAATTGGGTTGTTTTTAACCCAGAATTTTTTAGAGTGTAACTACACGTATTTAGGTCTAACAAGCCGATGAATTAAAGGAATAGTTCACCCAAAAATGAAAATCATTCTCACTCTCAAACCATCCTGTATGACCACAATCAGAGTTATATTAAACAATATCCTGGCTCTTCCCAGTTTATTATTATGTTTAAAACGTTATAAACTATAAGCTTCTGGCAACAGCCGTACCCGCATTCACGAGAAAATCGAGTTCTGGCGGAAGGGTGACCTCTGACCCGACGTATGGCTCATATGGATATTTTTTTCTTACAAAAACCAATTGCTTGGCTTCAGAAGGCATTTATTAACCCACTAGAGTCGTATGGATTACTTTTACGATGGATGGATGCACTTTTTGGAGCTTCAAAAACTCGGGATAACTATTCAACGCCGTCATAAAGCTTGGAAGAGATATATTTTAATATAACTCTGTGTTTAGCTGAAAGAAGAAAGTCATACACATCTAGGATGGCTTGAGGTTGAGTTAAATAATAATTTTCATTTTTGGGTGAACTATTCATTTTATCGGCTCATAAGAGTCGTTTGTTTGCAAATCAAACTTCACTGCTTCCACTGCGTATTTCAGTTACACACACACAAACAACTGGCCCATTCACACCAAGAAAGATAACTGTAAAGATACTAAAGACAGCTATATTAGCGTCCACACCAGCGGGAGATACTATTCTGTTTATTATAAGAGTGCGCTCCAGTTTTGTAATCTGCAGCTCTTTGAAGCGGGATGGATTCTGATTTGCCGTCAATGTTTTTATCGTTCATCATCGTGTTGGACTCGGGAACCGGTGCAAGAGTTATTCGCTTTAAAATAAGCAATACAGTTGTCGCGTTTTACGTGTTTGATTCATTATAGAAAAGGGCTCGTAAAAATAATTTCCCAGATTTCATTTATAGTGCTTAACAGTAATCCAGGAAACACTTTAGTGAGTAGTTTATTTTAGTGTTCAGTGGCATTGGTGGAAGAATGCGTGAACTGTTAATGGAATCAAATGTCATACAAAATCATTCGGTTCCGGTAGTTCTTTTTTTTTTTAAATGGTACTGCTTTTGAATAATAGCTTCTTATTCCCAACACTAATAACGTTTTTTACTTTTGGGTGAAGTATTTTTTTAACAAACATGGATTAAAGACAAAAGAGTCTCATTTTTAATGCTTTGATGTAGCCTTCTCTTTGAAAGAAAGAAGTAAAAAAAGAAAAAAGTACAGACAGAACGATTGAGACTCGTTTCTTTTGTGGAGAGCATTAGGCACACTCTCTCTTGCATTCACCTAGGGATGCATGCAGGTTAAAGCAATTTCCTTGGCTGTGATATCACACCTCAGTGCTGCTCTCAGCTGTGAAGAGAGTGTGAGAAAAATACATCATCAACAAGGAAAGTGAGGAAAAAGAAAAGAGAGAAAATCAATCAAAAGAAATGACAGTGTGTAGGGGTCTTAGATGCCTGAGTCACTTTTGATGAGTTTGTGTGAGTGAGCATCTTTACTTGAGCGTGACACACACATATATATATGTACACACAAACACACACACACACATAAACTTCTCATTACACATGCACATCATTTGTCTCAATGCATGGATGCTCCCTAACTGCTCCCATGAATCATGCAAAAGTTTAATGACACCCACATAAACACACTCCAGGCCCTTGCTGGGGGATGGGGACAGAAAATGACATCACCCTGAGAGACAGGGGCCTTTGTTTGCTTACTGTCACTCCACAAAGAAAGCAGAGGGGAGACCCCACCTCAGCGATGCGCAGCCACAAAACAATGGATGAGAGAAGAGACACGTTAAATATGCAGAGCGCGCCAACTTAAAGCATTAAAAATGCATTGGTTACAAAAGCTCTCAAAGAAGGCTTGCTAATTGTGCAGACTTCATGAGTTTTAAATGTGTGTCAGATTTAGGTCAGTACAACTTTAAAGGTTTTTCTCGGTTCTTCAGTTTGTCTGGATCTTTGAAATCCTAAAGTTTGGGTTCAGTTTAGGGCCATTTTGTCTAGTTTACAAATTTTCACCCATGGCTATAGGTTCTTGCATGAATTCTTAAAGGAAAAATGCAGAATTTAAAATGCTATTGTAATGTATTCACCCTTATGTAGTTCGAAATCATGACTTTGAAAAAGCATGTTTTTTTCCATTGATGGATGGATGGATGGATAGATAGATGGATAGACAGATTGTTGAAAATATGTGCTACTAAATATTTTTGCGGAAATCGTTTTTAGTTATTTTCTTTGATGAATACAAATTAAAAATGATATGATTCTTTTGTATCATTATCTTTATTGTCAGTTTTGATTAATTTAATGTGTCCTTCACTGTAAACCCTATAACGCTCAAAACTTAATTGGTTTGAGTAAGACAAACTTAAATTAAACAACTTTCATTAAATTACATTTTATGAGTATGCAGCACTCTCTTTTTCGTTCAAGTTCACACAACTGATATATTTTAAGTAAACTGAACTGTTTCATTTGTTTTAAGAACTCAATTTTTTTTTTTTTTTTTACATAAACTTAAGTTTAACTGAAACTGGGCTGGGATTTCTATTTCCCAGAATGCTCTGCCCTTGGCACTCGAAAGGGAGAGTAAATGTTAAAATTAAGTGTTATATAATATTTT
This sequence comes from Zacco platypus, assembly GCA_038088235.1. NCBI lineage: Eukaryota > Metazoa > Chordata > Actinopteri > Cypriniformes > Xenocyprididae > Zacco > Zacco platypus. The sequence goes on along the minus strand of CM076083.1, from coordinate 15,779,861 downwards.
GTGCGTGTGTGCAAGAGTAATATTAAGTGGGAGATTTAGTAGTGATTAATGTTTTATTGTGCTAATTTAGAAGAATTTCTGTTATGGTTTTTGGAGAGTTGCCATGCTGACAAGCGCATACAGCTTGGTTTGAGAGCAGAAATGCTAAATGTTTTATATTGCTGTACTCATTCAGCAAGTTTCACATTATGCTATTGCTAACATGTTAGCAAATTAGAAAGTTAGCATTTTCTGAATTAGCTTTTTAGCTAGCCAAGTTTCCACTAATAAAAAAGTACATGATCATTTTAAGTTAAATGTATGAATTAGTTTATTTCAACTTAACAACATTTAAAATGCATGAGTACAAAATAAAAATTTGCTAGTTCTGCTTACTTAAACTTTGAATTTCTTAACTGAAAACTTTTCATGTAACCAATTGCCTCTTTTTTTTTAGTTTTGCCAACTTATTCAGGTTTACAGTGTTGTTATACACACAAACTCATTCAGTAGATGCCAAAATCTTCAACCTAAAAAGAAAAATTAAAAGGAAATGGATGTTTTGATCCGTAGAAATAGAATAACACCTTTTAAGCAAATATGGTTCTTCTTCCCGTTTACTCCATGAAAACTTGGAATGAGTTTGGGCTTGTGACTCTAAAAGAATCTGTGACGTGTGTCAGGTTTGTGCAGGTCATCTGCCGCCTGAAGCCAGAAATTAGGCCACGTTTCAGTGAACTCAGATGCAGCGTACAAACAAATTCAGCCACGTGATCAGTATCCTTCATGCGCTGTGGGGAAGCAAGCGAGTGTGTTTGTAAACACTGCATCAGTCTGGCTGGAAATATATCAAGGCTTATTGTCTAGCAAAAAAAATTATTAAAAAGGGAACCTTCAGAATCTGAGGCCACATCACGTTTGACTAGTCTGTCCAAGTCACTCCAGAGAGACAGAATGAGCGAGACTCCGGAGAAGATGTATGTGAGTCGCAATCAATGAAAGAGTGACTAGATATAAAGGAATAAAACAACTTTTATAGTAATAATCTTGAATATTTTGGTCAGGTCTATATCATTCAATGCAAGTCAATATTTTCTGCAGGGTAAAAGTTAAATAAGAGCATTTATTCCTGATGATCCAACCTGATTTGAGGTATCATTGGATTATAGCTAAAGTATACGGATTTGAAACAAATCTTCATCCATTAATATAAGAAATACTAGTTGTATTTGCTTAACTAAGCTATGCACCTTGAGAAAATAAGACTGAAATAAGACATCTAGTTACACAAAATGCTTGACTTTCTGTTTCACCCTTTCAGCAGTGACACAGGACTGTCACTCACCAGTTCACGTTTTGCAACATGAACCTGTACACAATGGTGTACCCAGTATGCATCACAAAAGAGTGAATGCAGGCTAAATACTTCTATAAGTAGGTCAGTGATACTAGCACCGTTCCTTTCAACTGCTGTGCATGATAATCACATTATGATTATTCAAGGGGCAGAAGAGTATTTGCTGCAAGGGTGTAAGTGAAGGTGATGCATGCAGCAGCCATTGTTTCAACCAGTATCATCTCAATATGACCGCTTTCAAGATAACTGTTGCCTCAAACTGAGTCACTTCGCAGGTGTGAGCGTTTGATGGTTTCAGAAAGACGAGTATGAATGCAGAAGCTCCTCGTGAGGTTGACACTCGACCAGCTTATTCTGACAGATTATTTTTAGACTTCTAGTGAAGCCGAATATTTAAGTCAATGGCAGATCTCATTCTACTTTTACTGTTTCATGGCATAATAATAGTATCATCAAACCTGTGAGGCATATAGTAAACTAAATATTCTATAAACAAAAAAAAAATATTTAAAAAGCATTAATATTTGAATGTGCATCCCTCCCACATTAAATTAATTGGTAACTCTTTACAACAAGGGTTTATTTGTTAACCGCATTAGTTAACATGAACTAACAATAAATAATACTTCTACAGCATTTATTAATCTTAGTTCATGCTCATTTCAACGTTTACTAATACATAAAATCAAAAGTTGTGTTCGTCACCATTAGTTATCATGCACTGTGAACCAATATAAACATTTATATTTTCACTAACTCATTAACAAAGATCAATAAATGCTTTAAAAATGCATTTTGCTCATCGTCAGTTCGTGTCAGCTAATGCGTTAACAAATGAGACCTTACTGTAAAATGCTCCAATGAACTCAGTGAACTGTTGATTTACTGCAAAGAAGAATATCAAAGTCTAAGAGATGAAAAAATTGTTTTTGGATCATCAATAACAGCGTTTAGTATTAATTTATATTCTCTTGTAGTTTTTATTAATATTTTGTAATTAGCTTTTATTTTATATTTATATAATCATTTTTATACTTATAACTAGTTTTTCTTTTGTCATTTTTACTCATTTTGGTAAATGTGATTTGATTTCTGTTAAATTGCTTTTAAGAGTTTATATATAAAAACTCTTAAAAGCAATCTAACTGAAATAGGGTCGAATAGGGTCGAATAGGGTAAATATTAAAATAAAGATTTGATTCATTCAGCTACTGCAGTGTTTCCTGTTGTGAGGTTGCGGTTTGTGTGTGAAGAATAAAGACATTACTTCCCCCAAGTGGACATTATGAAGCACTGACAGCGACACTGTACAACCTGACCCCATTTTCCTCTAGGCCTATATAAGAAAATCTCTATTGGTTTGGTTTCACCACATCCTACTGCTGAAATAATCTATAATTAAGTCTTTATCGTATGTTTTTAAACCCCGTGAGGCCGTGCATTGTTTACTGCTGAAGAAACAGCAGGCCGTCTGATTTCGCATAGGCGTTATGGCCTGTGGAAAACTGTTTTATTTTGTATTTCTCTAAATAACTGTTGAAAACGCCTCGTTTAAGACAATAAATCCAAAGCAAAATGTCAAATTATCTGAAAGAATTTCTAAATTACGGTCTGGCTATGGCGCTCGTCCTGGCTGAGGTGTAATTGTGAGGCGCGCGGCTATAAAAGAGTTTAAGCGGCAGCAGCGGCGCGTTCCGCCGCATCGCTCACTCCCTCTTGGCAGGGTTGGATGCGGCAGAAGGCGACGCTTCGCTTTTGGCAAAGTCAGAGTTTAGCACACAACCACAGGCGGCAACGCAGACAAACTCAGGGTCGCCCATTCTCTGTGTTTACAAACTAGAATGCTTCTTACCACTAATAATATTGGTCATATTTCATGTATTTTAACATTACATTTTTCATCATTTAGCAGACGCTTTTATCCAAAGCGACTTACAAGGGGAGCAAATAGGGGTTAGGTGCCTTGCTCAAGGGCACTTTAGTCATGGTATCGAAGGTGGAGAGAGTGCTGTTTATTCACAATCCCCACTTTCAATTCCTGCCGGTGTGGGAATCGAACCGGCAACCTTCAGGTTACAGAGATATTTCAGATGGGAAAAATGAACAGAAGACGTATGAAGCAGCAACAACAAAAAAGTACAAATATGTACTGCACACTGATAGACAAACCCAATAATGGCTGATATTAAAGTTGCAAAATTGTACAAATGATTGGTTTCTAATTGTTTTCGAATGCTACAAGCAAATTTAGGAATCACAGATAAAAAAAATTATATTTAAATTTTTGCCAAATATTACATCTAACTGTGAGGATTATGAAAGGAAGTATGCATAATTGCAGCTAATTTCAGATGCTGCTAAATTAAAAAGGCCAATATGGTATCAAATATATTGTGCACTCCCAATTATGAAAAATAATCGCAATTTACAAAACAAGAAGCAAGGACAAGTCGAACGTTCTTTCAGTTCTTGTTTAATTTCATCTCCTGACATTGCTCCACAAAACAAATGGCAAAAATGAAACCATTTTATTCAAACATCTATGAAACATACAAGCCCTCACAGTGTCGTCAGGTCTAATCAAACAAAAACAGATATGTCAAACCAATGAACTCTTTAAGGCATAGAACGGAATACAATGTCTTCTAAAAGTCTTTATGAGCCATGTCTAAACAACGACGACATCTCAGTTATACTGTTAGGTTTTTTTGGGAAACAATCATAAAGGGAACGATTTTAAAAAGATGCATCCATAGCACTCCCACAGTGGGGCAAAGAATAACAGCTCGCAGCCAAAGTTGCCATCTAGAATTGCTTTCACAAAGAAATATATCTATAAAACCATGCATGCCTGTACAGTGTGCATCAAAGAAAACAATTGCAACCATAACTATTTATAAAAAGAAAAACAATAACTGCAAAGTAAATTTAGAAATTAAATTCAAAGTGAAAGAGGCTTGGCTAAGTTTCCCTGCTTGCTTTGTTCATATTGACAGCATTTCGTAACTGACTAGTTCTTAGTATTATTCGTTAAACCACTGGCTTCAATATACTTTAATATGTACACTTACAACAGAAAGCTAATCAAGCGAGTTCCACTGTCAAGTAGGTCAGTATCTGGCAAGGTTAACCGTTTGCTTTAATAGAATTACAGTATTGAGTTCAACAGTACATTGTTAAAGATACAAGGGGCAGCCAGACAGAAAGAGGAGGTTTGAGGGGTTCAGTCCCATTTTGAAGTGGGACTAGCACCATCACGGCAGGCTGAGCAGTCAGAATGATATAGCGGTCTTCAACTGACAAACATGCAAAAAGGGCTTTACTTTGTGCACTTGGAGGTGTACGACAGCCATCTGCTGGTTGATTTACGATATCTTAACCGCTGGTTCAGAATTTCAAACGCGGGTCCATCTTTTCACATACTCGAGTTTGTCGTAGTGCTTTTCTCCTTTTCAAGAACAACCATTTATTTGCAAAACAGAGAAAAAGGCAATTTAAAAAGGAGGAAAATCAAGTAAAACACTCAAATTCATAAGTCCTGCCACCTCATACTACTTCATTTAGTCTGTCAGCAGAGACATCAGGGATAGGGGAGTTCATGAAAAGCAAAAATGTCTCACTGCTTAAGACTGCATACTGATTCCTAGACGAATAGCAGAACAACGGTAAAACACTTTGCTGGTTATGAATGGAAGTACAAAAGGAAGGAAAAACCTGCAAACAGAACCTTGGGATGAAGACAGTGAAACTAAGCAAGGCAAAAATAAAACAGCTAAAGAGGTAAAACCTAAATGGTGAATTCAATTTATACAAAAGCGGTACTGGTCCTGACACGTGGCCTCCTCGCCCTCTGGCAGCTAGGAGCGAATTTCCTCAGCAGGATTTCTGCTCTGGTCCTGATGGATGGAACAAGGTCAAAGCACAAAATCAGCTGTTAATATAATACTCTACAGAAATGTAATGTAAACTGGCAACGCTTTCTATCACACTTTATTAAAAAAAAAAAAAAAAAAAAAAGTCAGATTAATCATTTCTTTCATATGTAGCCCTTTCTTAGCATTTGGCCCTTGCAGGGCCTTAAAAAAAAAAAAAATTAATAGGAACTACTACCATCTACTACTACCACTACTACAAAGCATACATAATTGTATTTTATGACTGATTAAGAGAGTAAGAAACTTTTGTCTGATTTCATTCTGACATTTTTGTCTTTATTATGATAGGACAGCAAGCAGAGAGGAAGCAAAGCGGGGGGAAGAGAGAGAGAGATGGGATTGGGAAAGGTTTGCGATCCGGGACTCGAACTTAGGTTGCCCGAAGCGCTATATGTCAGCGTGCTGCCCAAGAGGCTATGGGCAATGACTTCATCTTGATGTTGAAACAAATGTTTCCTTCGTTGAAAAGCATCCAGAAATCTCAACTGCATAATAACGAGCTTCCGGCGCGACAGCCATATGCATTTGACGCAGGTCCAAAAAGCATTAACTAGCACACAATGCCATGACGCATTATGCCATTACAAGCTTTGACACGTAGAACGTCATGTCATTGTGTACGTTGCGGAAGTTAATGCTTTTTAGATGCATGTCGAATGCGTATGGCTGTCGTGCCAGAAGCTCATTATTTTACCTTATAAAGTCTTAATTAAGTATACTTGTCTTACACAAACACATAGGTTCGCTTCAGAAGGTCTTTATTAACCTCCTGGAGTCTGGATGGATGCATGTTTTTTTGTCTTCTGAATTTGACCATCCATTCACAACAACCATTATAAACCTTGGAGGACTAAGGATTTTTTTAAGCTTTATTTATGATTTAGGACAATGTTACAAAGTAAACAAAACAAGATAAACTTAATACAATAAAAAAAATTAATAAATAAATTAGGATATTTTAAAATAAATATCTGACTGTTCTTCTGAAAGAAGATAGTCATATAAATCTAGGATGGCTTGAGGGCGAGTATATCATTGGATAATTTTTTTGGGGTGAACTATCCCTGTAATAAAAGTTACATACTATTTTGCCTACATAAATTATAAATAAACACTAAACTCAAATCATTTTAAATAGCCACAAGTGAATTTAGACATGACAAGATTATTAATGTACAGTACGAAAAATGCATTTTCATTCAGAGATTTGCATTTTATAAGTTGTTAGTGTTTTTAAAGATAACCATTAAAAGTATAGTTCACCCAAAAATGAAAATTGTCTCATTACTTACTCACCCTCAAGTAGTTCCAAAACTGCATCAAAAAAATACTATGGAAGTCAATGGGTGCCGTCAACTGTCTGGTTCCCAACATTCTTCAAAATAACATCTTTTGTGTTCAGCAGAAGACACACACTCATACAGGTTTGGAACAACATGAGGGTAAGTAACGACAAAATTCTCATTTTTGGGTGAGCTATCCTTTTAATAGAGTGTTAGATGATGGTAATCTAAACAATAAATGAACATGCATAATTAAAATGTCCAATACTGAACAAACTATAACATCAGCAGGTAACCAATATCGTACCACTATTCTGTGCATCTCCATTAGAAATAACACTTCAAACCACCTGATTGATCTCTCCTGGCTGAATGTAATGACTGATGTAACGTGTGGTTACCTCAGGAGGGGGAGGTCTGACTGTAACAGGATGAGAGGAACGTCGGGGCGGGGAGCGTTTAGGTTGAGCTTGCTGCTGTACCGTGTCGTAGTACGTCACACCACCGTAGACCTGTGACTGTGCCTGAAGAGAGATGAACAGAAGGAAGTCAAGCATGCAGAGAAGCACAGAAATGGAGTGTCACAGGCAGTGTTGGGTAGTCGCTGATAAGTAACCTGGATTACAAAACATTAAATACTTGTGATTAGACTACATTTTAAAATTATAATTAGACCACAATTACTTTTTATTGATCGTTTCATATTCACAAAATGGCAGTAAATTATACATTTGATTGTCCTTTCGTGTATATATATATATATATATATATATATATATACAGTATTGTGCAAAAGTTTTAGGCAGGTGTGAAAAAATGCTGTAAAGTAAGAATGCTTTCAAAAATAGACATGTTAATAGTTTATATTTATCAATTAACAAAATGCAAAGTGAGTGAACAGAAGAAAAATCTACATCAAATCAATATTTGGTGTGACCACCCTTTGCCTTCAAAACAGCATCAATTCTTCTAGGTACACTTGCACACAGTTTTTGAAGGAACTCGGCAGGTAGGTTGGCCCAAACATCTTGGAGAACTAACCACAGTTCCTCTGTGGATTTAGGCAGCCTCAGTTGCTTCTCTCTCTTCATGTAATCCCAGACAGACTCGATGATGTTGAGATCAGGGCTCTGTGGGGGCCATACCATCACTTCCAGGACTCCTTGTTCTTCTTTACACTGAAGATAGTTCTTAATGACTTTCGCTGTATGTTTGGGGTCGTTGTCATGCTGCAGAATAAATTTGGGGCCAATCAGATGCCTCCCTGATGGTATTGCATGATGGATAAGTATCTGCCTGTACTTCTCAGCATTGAGGATACCATTAATTCTGACCAAATCCCCAACTCCATTTGCAGAAATGCAGCCCCAAACTTGCAAGGAACCTCCACCATGCTTCACTGTTGCGTGCAGACACTCATTCGTGTACCGCTCTCCAGCCCTTCGGCGAACAAACTGCCTTCTGCTACAGCCAAATATTTCAAATTTTGACTCATCAGTCCAGAGCACCTGCTGCCATTTTTCTGCACCCCAGTTCCTGTGTTTTCGTGCATAGTTGAGTCGCTTGGCCTTGTTTCCACGTCGGAGGTATGGCTTTTTGGCCGCAAGTCTTCCATGAAGGCCACTTCTGACCAGACTTCTCCGGACAGTAGATGGGTGTACCAGGGTCCCACTGTTTTCTGCCAATTCTGAGCTAATGGCACTGCTCGACATCTTCCGATTGCGAAGGGAAGTAAGCATGATGTGTCTTTCATCTGCTGCAGTAAGTTTCCTTGGCCGACCACTGCGTCTACGGTCCTCAACGTTGCCTGTTTCTTTGTGCTTCTTCAAAAGAGCTTGGACAGCACATCTGGAAACCCCTGTCTGCCTTGAAATTTCTGCCTGGGAGAGACCTTGCTGATGCAGTATAACTACCTTGTGTCTTGTTGCTGTGCTCAGTCTTGCCATGGTGTATGACTTTTGACAGTAAACTGTCTTCAGCAACCTCACCTTGTTAGCTGAGTTTGGCTGTTCCTCACCCAGTTTTATTCCTCCTACACAGCTGTTTCTGTTTCAGTTAATGATTGTGTTTCAACCTACATATTGAATTGATGATCATTAGCACCTGTTTGGTATAATTGTTTAATCATACACCTAACTATATGCCTACAAAATCCCTGACTTTGTGCAAGTTTACCTTGAAGAATTGATGCTGTTTTGAAGGTAAAGGGTGGTCACACCAAATATGGATTTGATTTAGATTTTTCTTCTGTTCACTCACTTTGCATTTTGTTAATTGATAAATATAATCTATTACCAAGTTTATTTTTGAAAGCATTCTTACTTTACAGCATTTTTTCACACCTGCCTAAAACTTTTGCACAGTACTGTATATACACACACATATACACATATATCTGTGTATATATATAGAAAGTCTATACATTTCTTTACACAATTGAGAAGCCACACAGCATAAACAAACATTAAATATTACATTTACAATTGTCATCATGCAAATTGTAGTCCATTACTGAATACAAATTACAAGTAATCCAGCCAGCACTCATCACAGGATGCATGCAACACCTATTTACAGTCAAACAGGCTCACCTGGGGGTTGGGGTAAATTGGAGGTAGAGTAGCTCCGGCTGGGTACGGGTAGTTGGTGTTCCCAAACGTCATGACACCTGGTGGAGGGTAGAAGGGTGGGGGTAGCAGCTGCTGTGGAGGCGGTTGCCCAGGTGACAGTGAAACGGGTGGAGCGGCGTAAAGAGCAGGATTGGGGATTGGGCCTCCCGACTGGTGCGGATGCAAGCCTGAAAAGGCAGAAAATATTTGAAAAGTTAAATTTTAAAACTTCCTTTTGGGGGCATTAAAAATCAAAACATGTGAGGAATTATACATAAATGAGAAATCTACTCTATGCATTGGTTGTTTGGATAATCGCAGATCTGAATGTGAGCTTGCTGTCGATTGTAAAAAAGAGGCAGGGTTTAAGCAGACAAAATGATTGGAAAAGTCCTGCATGTGTCACCAGAGAGAAATCAGTCATTTCAAGATCAATTAATGACATTGTGAATAAAACTTAGGTCCAAATAAAAATAAAAAAAATCAAGAAGTAACATGCATGGATAAATTATCAGCAATAACATGCATTTAGCAAAGAGCCAACTTTAAGTAGATGATCTCTCACCTGGGTGTCCGGGGTGAGTGGGGTGTGGCAGATGCATCTCAGGTTGAACAAGCATGCCTTGAGGGGGCAGGGCTGCTGGACTGTCCCCGTGCGTGTAGATTGGTCCCTGGAAAGACACTGCATGACGAAATGAAAGTCATTATCTTGCATGTATGATCACCATAAAGTGATCAGTATGTGAATATAGGACACATATGACCATTTAACTTAGAACTGCCCTCTACAGGCCAAAAGGAGTATAATACTCACTGGGTTCATAATAATGACCCTCCATAACTCCTATGTGCATGGGCGCAGGCTCAGGAACTGGCCTCTGGCGCTGTGATGAATACCGCTTAGCTCGGCCACCACCAACACTCTGATAACAAGACATAACTGATGAAATACAAGGCTGTAATTTATCTCTGTAATCAGCGCCTGTTTTTATATTCTAAAAATGATAAATATTACATTATAATAATGAACCCTATAGACTCATTCACACCACAAGCAAAATGTGCATTCAGCCAAGCAATTTTTATTCTTTAATTGTAGGTCGTTCCTGCGTTTTAGCGTTGCGTTGAGCTAGGTGCGAATAATTTTTATGTACGTGTGTCTTGTTCAGTGATTTGCTAAACATTTGCCGAATCGGCCTTAAGCGAAAAACATCCAAGATCAGTGTTCATGAGGTAATGAAGTAGTAGAGACAGATATTCTCCTCCATGTTGTGATGTCCTTTCGAATGCAACAGAAATTTTGAACAAGAAACAAATGCAGAATGGGAACTTTGGTTGTTAAATGAATTGAGATGTAGGTGTTGCGGTGGAGTAACATGAAATGTTTACAAACATTATAAACTCTATATGTATTTGAGTTGCGCTCATTTCACAACAAATCCTTTAAATCAGTTTATTTTTTGAAAATTTTAAGAGTCTTTGTAATTCTTGATTGACCAGCTGACTCACCATATCCTCCATGTTTCCATACTGTGGAGGGCCTCCTCCTATGTGCATGGAACTACGTATGCCTATTCGGGACAAAAATGCAGAAAAATATAAATCCACTCTTCTTAAATGGTTGGAAAACAAATACACAAAAAGTAAATATTACCTCTCATCTCAGCCTGCAGGTAGGAGGGTGGGCTCTGGGCCCAGTTCTGTCCCGCGAGGCTGAGGCGAGCCAGGTCCTGGTCGAGCCCCGTTAGTCCACCTTGTGATCCTGCATCACTATGCTCTTGCCACGACTCGCTCTTTGCTGCTGCTGCTGCTGCTGCTGGGGTTTGCTGGACCGCGGGCGACGAGTCATCCAACGACGCCTGCTTACTGAGATCAGACGGCCGCGTTCGAGTCGCCCTTCGTGCAAGAGAGTATGATTTCTTCTCCACCGTCCTCTCTTGAGGCGGAGATGATTCTCGCACCTGACCGGCTGCACTGCCCCCTTCCAACACTGGGCCCGCATCTTGCTTTCGTGGTGACGGAACCCGTTCTCTCTCCGTCTTGTAGTGGTGAGCGGTGTATGTAGTCGTGGCTGTTGGAATCTCACCCTCTTCCTCGTCCTCCTCACTGCGGATGTCCTCCACCACCACGGCTGGGCTACGGTCAGCATGAACAGCATGAGAGCCACGGCCCCTGGGCCTCGGGCCCCTTTCACCCTCCCCAGGCTGTGGCCGCACACCTCGAGGTGGCGGGCCGTCTAGACTGGGCTTCGGGTGTCCTCGGCCTTCTGTCCTGTGAGGGGCCGACGAGGCTCGACTGCCCTGGAAGCTGCGCTGGGGAGGTTGAGTCAAAGGTCGCCCGGAGGGTTTGGGTGGTGCAGGGGGAGCAGGAGGAGGACCTGACTGTAGGGTAACAGACTGAGGGGTATTGCGGTGGCCAGGTGGAGGCCCCTGCCATGATGTACGCACAGGCTTCTCTCCATCACGGTAGCGCCTAGGCTCCCGACTGGGTGAACCACCATATCTGCAATAAGTTATTAGTGGGGAATTTAAACAAGAAATATGCATGATTTGAAATTTTAAAAAAAAGTAATTTATTCCTGCAATTGTTCATTTGAATTTTCAGCATCATTATTCCAGTCTTCAGTGTCACATGATCCTACAGAAATCATTCTAATATGATGATTTGATGCTCAAGATTTTTTGTTTTATTAATCTTAAAAACAGTTGTGCCGTTTAATTTTTTTGTGGAGACCATGGTGCATTTTTTCAAGACAAAAGAAAGTTTAAAAGAGCTCCTTTGAAAAATAACCTCACCTGGGTTTTCGGGAGCGGTACGATCGTCCGTCACTCGGCCCTGTGCCGTTGCGAATGTCATAACCGTAAAGAGCAATAAGCTCTTCACGGGACTTTGGCGCCTGCTCCTCTTCACGGAACTTGTCGTGTTCCCATCGGCCCTCATCCTTCCATAACTTCCTGTGTCTGCCTTTAGGCCTGGTGACAGATGGGCGAATAGAAAGAATTACATAAGATTTACCAACCATATAGTTTGTTTCAGATTCAACACTTGAAACTCCTCTTTAACTAATTTCATTAATTAAAGTATGATTTTACAGTTGAAAAGGTTTATTTTCTTTGAAAGAAAAACCATCTGGTCTCTCACCTCTCCTCCTCTGTAGCCTGGCCTCTCACGTCATGCTCAAAGAAAAGGCCTTTTCGGGGGATGTAGGCTGGATTTTTCCTGTCCTCATCATCATCCAGCTTCTGGCCTTTATTTCCCGATTTATTCTCAGGGTCCTCGGTGCTCTCCTGTAATCATTTAGGAATCTCAACTTAAGTTTTAGCTTAAAAATAATTTACAATTAAGAATATCAGTGAGGCAGTGTGCTTTAGCATTGTCTTAGTCAAGTCTGCGGCATTGTGTCCAAGGAGTGTTTTGATTATTTGTTTCAAACTAAATGTTCTTGCTAACGCAAAGCATTTAAATGTGATTCCTGCCGCATTTTGGAATCTGGACCCAGTCATAAATTTAGCCTAGGAAAAGATAATCCAAAAAAAAAAAAAAAAAATAGTATCTTTGCGTGGCTGATATACTTATATATATATTATACACACTACTTTCTCTATTGATTTTACAAAAAGTCTATTTAAAAAAAAAAATAGATAAAGTTATTTCACATCCTGCACAATGTTTTCTTGCAATGCAAACGAAGTTCATATTGAAGGCTATGAAAACAAATATAGTGAATGTAACTACATTTAGCTTTGCCATATGTCCGTAAAAGGGTTAAAATCATTATATTCCATTGTAAAAACATTGCAATCTAAAAACAAAAATAACACATTTGGTCCAAGTGCCGCATATTTTCATATGAAGTCACCGATGAAAACCAATCAGATTTAATGTTATGGCATTAGCAGATATTATTATACCTAGATGTTGCACACACAGAAGAGGTGTTTTCTAGTGGCACATACTGTATTTTATTTCTGTCACACTGTGAAAAATCAACAAATACTATAAGAAATTGTTTCACAGCGTGTTAAATTGGCTGACAGTGACTTCTTTATATCAAAGTGAAACTCCCTTGTTCAGTAAACTCACAATCACACAATCCCCTGATATACAGGATGTCACAGAAAATGAGAACAATGTATTCCAAATAAAAACTAACCTGCTGACATTAGCATTACAGTAATCGGATAACAATGCTCAATGAACACACAAAACGTATACAAGCACTTTAAGTAACTATTCAACTCTGGATGTAAATTCTATTCAACGGCATTCTAACAGTCACCAAACAATGGCAGGATGTTATATAGGCCACAAACGCCTTTAATAAGCAAATGCTACTCAATTCCTATAGCAAACAACATTGAATGCATTGTAATTAAAATCTCTGACGATATCGAGCATTGTCACATTGCAATCCCTGGCGCAGCATCCACCAGCAGGTGCGCTGATGGGGTTATTTTTATCGATTTAAAATACAAGTACGTCAAACAAATGCATCGAATTCACATGTCTTTTGACATTGTACATTTGACATTTTCTTGTTTGCAATGTGTTCCTTCATTGGCAAGTTCCTCATTTCATTTTTCTCCTCCAATAACAAATTTGCCCATTTTGATCCCTAAATTTACAAAAATAATGGCTACTATTGGAATTCTGGCAAAAAGACTTCTTGTAAGTGTTTGTTAACAGAGTACTCCGTATATAGTACATCTGCGCATGTCTGATAATAATAGGCCTATATGATCACCAAAATGATTTTATATAACAAAAAAAAACAGTTCAAACTTAATTTTATTTTTTTTTAAATTGTAAAGCTGGATTTTTTTTAATGTGGTCAGCATATTTAAGAACAGAAACTTGAGAAACACATTGACTCAACTGAGCTCATCACACTCAACTATATTAGCCTATTATATTACCCAATGAAATCAATGTATTAATAGTATGAAAATACACTTACTCGTATTTTTAAAATTCTACACGACATTTAACACCCAGCACCAAATTTAAGTTTAATTCTTGTTCTCGCACCTTCAACTTTATGCCGTTTCCTATTCTATGGAGCACCGCACGTTTGACGCGCGGCAGCAGCAATTGTTCGCTTAAGTCTGGAGTTTAGTCAAGACTTTCTAACATTTACAGATGGAGAATATACCTATGAAATGCAAGTTATGCACTGAGGAAAACCACATCTTAAACACATAGCACAAATATCTGTCAGGAGGATCTGACGGTGCAAGCAGTTAACTGAACGATGCGTGTTAACTTTATCTTACGAGTTATTTTGAATCTCTTAATATTAAGCATGTCTCATGTTCAGGGCAAGCTGGATTATGCACTTTCTCCACAGCAGCTCAATCGGAGTCCTCTGCTGTTTTTCAGATGCACTCAATGTCAAACTAGGCTAACTGTATATAGACATTAACGGTATTGCCTCATCCTATATCGCTTATAAAAAAAATAAAATAAACTATATCAATGTATTGTATAAACAATATAAACAACGTTCTATTCTTTCATACCTGTCCGTCCCCACTCTGTCGCTCCCCGGCTAGATTCCCCTTCTCATCTGTTTTAACCTCCTTGACCTCTTCATCTCTCTCCTCCACTTCACCAAGCTCTTCTGTCGGGGCATCTGCAGCGGGCTTCGGTTCCGCAGCAGGACGGGAGGCCTCGTTGTCACTGAAATGCTCTGCTTCCTCCTCATCCTCTCCTCCCTGAGAGGAGAACAAACGCCAAATAAAAGCAAATTCTCAGGTCAGGAAACAAACCAAAACTGCTCACACAGCACATCAATCTCCATTCAAGCACATTCACAATTCGTAGAAAAGCAAAGCTATAAAACTGCAAGACCAAATGGTAACACTTTATTTCACAGTGTGCTTGTAACACGTTACATGTTACATATATTGGCAAGAGAAATAGTTAATTATGCATAATTGCAAGCAACTAACCCTAAAGTACAGTCAGTCAATTAAAGTTCACTTTCAAATGAAAATTATCAAGTTTTATTAATAAAGGCCTTCTGAAGCGAAGTGTGGGAAAAAAAAAATCCATATTTAACAAGTAATGAAATAAAATATGAAGCTTCGCCAGAACACCTCCCGTATTCTTCAAAAAGCTTACGCCGCATGTCGTATGCCTTCCCTATTCAACTTATGGATTCGTTTTTGTTTTTTTAATGTAATTTGAATGCTGAAGACAGTCTGGTGGAAGCTACATATTTTACTTCATAACTTGTTAAATATGGATTTTATTTTATTATTTTAATTTTTAAAGGCATCGCTAATATTTGTTAATATTTCTCCGATTGTCTTCATTGGAAACAAGAAGTCATATACACAAAGGATGGCTTGAGGGCGAGTAAAGCTTGGGGTAATTTTCACTTTAGTGAACAAATCTTTTAACATTATTCCGTACTAATTTGTGCATTTACACTGTAACAAGCACACCTTGAAAAAAATAAAGTGTAACAGAACAAAAACATGTCACCATATTTGAAGCAGAATAAATACAAAAAACTTTGTCCATGAGCAAAACGAAAACCTATTAAAAATGTTTTTTGTTAACTGAACCAGACTGAAATAAAATATCCAACAAAAAACTCAATTAAGAAATGTTGCCTTAGTGAAATTTTTAAGTATTAAAATTACTAAAAACTGAAATAAATGTGAATAGAAATATATTTAAGAACAAATAAATTACAAAACCACATAGAATTACTAAAACTTAAGCCAAAATTAAAATGAACAGAAAATATTAAATAAAACTAAATTCTATTAATAGTATGTTTTTTATGAGAAATATTAGCATCAGCTGATTTCAATAAATCAAGAATAGAGGAGGGCGTTATACAGTACTGTGCAAAAGTCTTAAGCCAACACCAGCTTTGTTGTTTTAGCAATGATTTAATGACCATCCATATTTATTTTTTGGTCTTTATTACGATACAAACATAAAATAAAGGAAATCTGTACAGCAAAATGTAAAAAAGAATGCAGAACAAAATGGCAAAAAAAACAAACAAACAAAAAAACAAATAAAAAATTACATACATATACATATATATATTTAGTGCGACTGCCAGGACTTTTTCCATTTTCTCAAAGAAGAAAATCTGAAAAACTTTGAGTCCTTTTCCATTCCATTTAGATTTATAAGAGCCAGATTTAGATCACTAAATACTTGCCACTTTAGCCTGTATTTTTAATTCTGCATACAAATTTACTGCATTTTCTGGTTATATTCTAATAAAGAGGCCGACAAATAATTACATACTGTCATTATACCATTGCTAAAACCAACATCTAATGGTGGCCAAGACTTTTGCACAGTACTGTATATTACAATAGTTTTTATTTTTCAATTAAGTCATAATTTACTAAATTAAATAATTCATAAAGTGTTCTTGATCTCATGCATTAATTCCCTATTTATACATTATCCACACCACAAGACACAGTATACTGTATGTTAATACAAAACAAAAACATGTCCAACTTAAAACAATAAATAAATACATTTCTCATGGTTGTTCCAGTTTGGAAATCTCTCCTAAACCCAGCATTTTGAAACTGCAAGTACACCGTGTGTGTCTGCAGTGAATGAAAGCCAGCTTTACGTAGGTCTAAACGATAGGAAAGGGTTGCTAGGACACCAAACAAAGTGGAACGAACATCAGAATCCAAGACAGAACAGACTGAACCCGATGAGCCGAGATCTACAACCCCATCCAATCTCACCACGGCCGCACAACCAATGAACCCGAGTGCTCTCGAATATGCCTAAATTACCTGATGATACGTCCTGCAATCATCAAAATGCTACTTGCATTAAAAGGAAGAGTAGGAAAAAGTGAGGATGGTGCATCATACCAGATCTACTAAAATTAGATGAGGACTACAGATGCACTAGCAGCATGGGGCTCGGCATTGGCAGTACTCATAATGCCACCAGAGATGAGCGAACCACATTTATTGCTTAAATATCTCCCCGGCTGAGTCTTCTAAATCAGTTCTTTCTAAATCATAAATTAGGCAGCTCAATTTCAAGCTTCGAACTTAAAATGAGACCCTAATCACACTCTCAAATCCAAGTTCTCCACAAAGAAAGGTCTCAAAATGATAAACAAAACAGACTGCCCGCAATGGAGACATTCTGTACCCCGACACGCCAGCCAGCAGTCCGACAGCCCGGTCTGGATCCGTATGGATTCATCGCGGCGTTGTCTTTTACAGAGCCGATTGAGTTCCCAACAAGCCCCATAAACTGTGTTGCCATAGAGACTTACCTCTGTGTGCGATCCATTCTCCTCCAGATCAGCGCTGTCGTAGTCTGATAGCACTGCTGAAGAAAAGAAGTCAGCCATTTCAGCAAGTCTGTTCTTTTCCAAGAGCAAATAACATACGACTACACAACTACTCCTCAAGAGTGACAGTTCGTGAACCTATTGGAGCACAGGCTTCATTTGAAAACAGTTATTTGTGAGCTTCTTAAAACTGAAATCACAAAACACACAGTGGCAAAAAGACAAAAGTGGAAGATAGACAGTACACTCACCTTCACCAACGTCATCTTCACTTTCCTAAATAGAAAGAGATCAGAATCAAATATCCAGAAGCACTCTTAATCAACAAAAGCCTCGTTTATAAAAAAAAGTGTCTACACCTATGAATTAATGATCTGAAACAAACAATCAATAAAGGCGAACTTCATTTAAACAACACTGAACTTCCTCTTCGTGGTCAGCCGATCTTTCTCTTTGCGGAACGGCACAGTCGGAGTAACAGATCAGATGTAAAGCATCCAGGAACCTCTAATGTAATCCGTTTTGCATATCAAAACCCAAAAAGTCTTACGCTAGATATCTTCTTTAAGCCAAGCAGAGGTTTTTGCAATTACACACGAGAACTAATTCACCTTCATCCAAGTATCAAGGTAGATCAGTGTTTCTCAGCCCAATTCCTGGAGGTCCCCCAATGACCTCGACATCTCAACGGTCTCGTTAAGCTTTAGGGAGCCTACAGAGATGATTGGTTCAGTTAGGAGTGGAAGAAAGAGGAGACATCCCAAATGTGCAGGGCATGGGAACCTCCAGGACCAGGATGGAGAACCACCGGGTTAAATGATGGAAAGCTAGTCATTTTAAGGTCAAAAGAGGTCAGCACCAGATGTACATTTAAGCAGAAGCACAGACACATCAGGGACTGCACACACTCAGATCGGCCCTGGTTATAAAAGCAGATTTACAGCCACACACTCACACACTCCGACTCATCGTCTCTTTTGGTGGCGACGCGCTCCGCTGGTGATTCGACCGGCTCGGGATCTCTTGCGCGAGACTTCCGGCCAGGCGAGGAGGATCTCCCGCTTTCGGAGCCCGAGGCGGACTCGTCCTCCTCCTCGCTGTCCTGAGAGGCGCGCCGTCTCCGTCGCCGCCGGTCCGCCATCTTAACTCTCAAGGAAGGGAAAGCGGATCTGCGCGGGGAATTGTGGGGGCTGGTAGGTTCGTCATATCCTCTTGTTCTCTGCTGCGTCAGAGGAGGCGCGCGCGAGGAGGTAGCTCCGTGACGAATGAGAAATTCATTATGCGCGGTTTCGTTTCTGGGAACCCACGGGCTGGGACTACAGGACAGCTCCTCTGACTAAACCTAAAACCACGTTTCATCAGTTTTCCATTTATTATGAAACATTTATTCCGTTTTTTTTTTAGATAAGTATCTTAAATGATAATAGTGAAGTATAGTTGTTGTTTTTTTTTTTATTATTTTTATATTTATATTTTTATTTTTAATTCTTAGTTATAAAGTAAAAATTCTGATATAGTCAAAATTCTGAGTTATAAAGTAAAAATTCTGAGATATAAAGTCAGAATTCTGAGTTATAAAGTAAAAATTCTGAGATATAAAGTCAGAATTCTGAGTTATAAAGTAAAAATTCTGATACAGTCAAAATTCTGAGTTATAAAGTAAAAATTCTGATATAGTCAAAATTCTGAGTTATAAAGTAAAAATTCTGATATAGTCAAAATTCTGAGTTATAAAGTAAAAATTCTGACATATAAAGTCAGAATTCTGAGGTCTAAAGTAAAAATTCTGAGATATAGTCAGAATTCTGAGGTCTAAAGTAAAAATTCTGAGATATAGTCAGAATTCTGAGATAAAGTAAAAATTCTGAGATAAAAAGTAAAAATTCTGATATAGTCAGAATTCTGAGATAAAGTAAATATTCTGACATAAAGTCAGAATTCTGAGTTATAAAGTAAAAATTCTGAGATATAGTCAGAATTCTGAGTTATAAAGTAAAAATTCTGATATAGTCAAAATTCTGAGTTATAAAGTAAAAATTCTGAGATATAAAGTCAGAATTCTGAGATAAAGTAAAAATTCTGACATATAAAGTCAGAATTCTGAGGTCTAAAGTAAAAATTCTGAGATATAAAGTCAGAATTCTGAGTTATAAAGTAAAAATTCTGAGATATAAAGTCAGAATTCTGAGTTATAAAGTAAAAATTCTGAGATATAAAGTCAGAATTCTGAGTTATAAAGTAAAAATTCTGACATATAAAGTCAGAATTCTGAGGTCTAAAGTAAAAATTCTGAGATATAAAGTCAGAATTCTGAGTTATAAAGTAAAAATTCTGATATATAGAGTCAGAATCCTGAGTTATAAAGTAAAAATTCTGAGATACAGTCAGAATTCTGAGATAAAGTAAAAATTCTGACATATAAAGTCAGAATTCTGAGGTCTAAAGTAAAAATTCTGAGATATAAAGTCAGAATTCTGAGTTATAAAGTAAAAATTCTGAGATATAGTCAGAATTCTGAGATAAAGTATAAATTCTGAGGTATAAAGTAAAAATTCTGAGATATAAAGTAAAAATTCTGAGTTATAAAGTAAAAATTCTGAGATATAAAGTCAGAATTCTGAGTTATAAAGTAAAAATTCTGAGATATAAAGTCAGAATTCTGAGTTATAAAGTAAAAATTCTGAGATATAAAGTCAGAATTCTGAGTTATAAAGTAAAAATTCTGAGATATAAAGTCAGAATTCTGAGTTATAAAGTAAAAATTCTGAGATATAAAGTCAGAATTCTGAGTTATATAGTTAAAATTCTGAGATATAAAGTCAGAATTCTGAGTTATATAGTAAAAATTCTGAGATATAGTCAGAATTCTGAGATAAAGTCAAAATTCTGAGTTATAAAGTAATAAATTTGAGTTATGAAGTCAGAATTCTGAGTTATAAAGTAAATATTCTGAGATATAAAGTCAGAATTCTGAGATAAAGTCAAAATTCTGAGTTATAAAGTCAGAATTCTGAATTATAAAGTAAAAATTCTGAGATATAAAGTCAGAATTCTGAGATATAAAGTCAGAATTCTGAGTTATAAAGTAAAAATTCTGAGATATAAAGTAAAAATTCTGAGATATAAAGTCAAACAATTTTTTTTCAGTGGCGGAAACAGGCTTCCATACAAATATAGCTATCATTTAGTACAAAAGTATCTTTTACATGCATCATAGTTTGTTTGTTTTTACAGAACTTGCCAGTAAGCAAAGACTTACCTCATATCAATTTCTCACACAGTATAGGGTAATAATTTTTGAAACTGATGGCTGCATCATTTGTTTGCATCAAATAGTTTTGCCTTTTGAACCAAGACACTTACGTTGAACATATTAAATTAATGGAGAAAAAAATATTTTCTTCTACATAACTTATTGCCTGAAAAACAGCAATCACTTAAAAATAAATTCATTGGGTGTCTAGGGGTGCTTAAACATCAATAATGTCTGTAAAAAGGATTCATGTTGCAGTTATTCTGATCTCATTCCATTGGCTCCCAGTTGCATTCCATTTAAATACATTTTGGTCCAGCAAAACAATTAGAATTCTGCAATTTAGTATTCATAATTATTCATTAATAAAAAGACATGAAGACACAGCACATAATATGACTTGTTTTAATATTTGAAATAATTTCTTTAGCAACAAGTATCTTACACATTTCCTTTGAACAAAGCCTTATATTACAACGAATGCTTCTGTAACCGGTTTTCACAATTTTCCCCTCTTTTTTTCCTTTATGTGACAGAGAAGTCGCAGCATTTACAGTTTTGATATTTTACGGTAGCTCTTCATGTGTTAGGTTAGCTTTGATCGTGAACACTGAAGTGTTAAATTCAGCATAATGATCATGGGTATGTGATTGGGAAAGCTTGTTTCTCAGACATTACAGAGCAAAACACATTTTCTCATGGACTTTTAGGGAGATCCTTCAATCTGCTTAAGAAGATCCAAAGTGCAATCTAGGCGAATATGAGAGATGAGACCACAAGGGTAGATTTTGCATCAGCGCACAGGACGAAGCAGCTTCCTTGTGACGGTTTCATTTGCGGCATGTCCGATGAGGCGTCCGTTTCTTAGTCACCTCTGCTCGGCATCGACTATGCTCATCCAACCATGGCAAGTCAAAGTTTCTGTTAAAATACAGAGAAAGAATAACTTGTATATACTGCAATTACATCCAAATGTCAAAATACACAAAATTAGCATTATGCAAAGGAAAATAAACAAAAAGAACTTACTGCTGTTTCAGGTTGGGAAGAGGTCTTCCAAAAGCCACCACTGGTAGGAAGGGTGTCACCATAACAGACTCCACTGAGGAAATACACAGAAATGAGCACATTAGCACATTTCAAGGCACATGGGGGAAAAATCCGTCTGCTGACGTACCATCTTCAGGGTCTGGATAGAAGGAGAGCAGCTCTGGTTCGCTTTCCTGAATGACCTTCCTCCTGTTCATCCTCTGCTGTAGGCGCTGAAACATTCTCTGCTCCCGAATACGTTGGATATCCCACCTGAAAAAGAGAAACGAGTTTAAAGGATAAGTAGATTCGCAATGCTCCCGTCTACTGGATGCTATACAGAAAAACAAAAAAACAAGCATCACCTTTTCCTCCTCTTCTCATCCAGTTCAAGCTTTGAATGTCTCTTCAGAAAGACATTATCATCCAGACACTGCACAGAAGAAAGCATGAGTATTTAGATGCATTACTAGGGCTGGAACGATTAAATCGAAATAATACTGAAATCACAATATGGCTTAGTGCAATTATCAATTTGCAAAGGCTGCAATGTAATTAAATACATATATGAGCAGCACAAACAGTTCTCACAGTGGATCAGTTTGGAGTAAATGCAGCTCCACACAAATTCCTTTTTCATCTGCTCTGAATTTGAGTTACTTATAACATGCATTTGGGAACAATTCCACACATCATCTTCTCAAACTTGTAATGAGTAGCGTTTATAAAACATATTTTGTCAAAAAAACCTCTTAAGCGCTCCCTGTGGTGTTCTGCCAAAATAAAATTAAGGGTTTAACTTTTGAAAATAAAGAAAGTAGGACAACCATAAATATTAGTATTGCAATTTTTATTTTACACTGAAACTATTATATATATTTATTTATTATGTTGAAATTTTGGCCAAATTGTGCAGCCCTACAAACAAGTAGAGCAAATCTGGAACAAACATGAAACAATCTGCAAATGCAGTTTTTATCAGGAATCTTAAGTAGTGCAGCCCTATGCATCACTGAATTGCATCTTGGGGTGCTCGCAGTTCTTACTAACCTCAGGGATGTCTGACGTTTCCTTCAGCTCCAAAGGATCCAAGATACTCTCCCGCCAGGATGGAACTACATACAGAGAATAATGATAATTTGGAGCATCTTTAATATACTTAAGAGAAATTACATAAATTTCTTTGCACCTGCAACCGTGTCCTCATGCACAGGTGAGGATTCTCGCCACGGTGATGGTGGCGGCTGATGCCAGCGGCAGAGGTACATCTCTGTGGTAGACAGGTAGGGCAGATCCTCTGATTGAGACAATTCAAGCCCCATCTCTTCCTGGGGTTCCTCCTTCAGATCTGGGCCCTCCTGTGGTGGTGGCGACCTGGACTGCCCACGTCGTGACCTACCCATCCGAGAGCCTTGGAAAAGAAACCTCCTTTAAGAGAAGGAAGAATTAGAACGCGTTTTAGGAATTAAATGCTTCATTAGTTACAGCACATTAGTTTGAACATATGTTAAAGGAATAGTTGAATGTTAAAAGAATACCTAAAAATAAAAATTCTGTCATCATTTACTCACCCTCATGTAAAATAAGATATTTTGAGAAATATCTCAGTGTTTTTTTGTCCATACAATGGAAGTCAATGGTAACCATAACTGTTTGGTTACCCATATTCCTCAAAATATCTTCTTTTGTGTTCTGCAGAAGAAAGAAAGTCATACAGGTTTGGAACTTATTAAAATATTAAAAAATAAATAAAAATCATGATCACACCTTTTCAGGCTTTTTCCTCCTCTTCCAAAGTGCATTTGTTTTGACGTTTGGACCCGCCCCTCAGAATTCCGGACGTCATCTGAGGCGCTGGTCTCTGCCTCAGGCTCTCTACGTCGAGGAGTCTGAGAAGAACGGGATTCTGCTCCATCTTTTCTCACCATCTGCAGTCGCCTCTCCATACGTTCGATTCGTGCCATTAGCTACAAACACACACCTGTGTTAGGCTGTGTATTAAGCATTGGGTTCAAGTGAAACAAGTGTTACAAAATAATAAACGTGGGAAACTGGGAAAACTCATTTAAGCTTTTATTTCATAAAAGGAGAAGAAAAAAGCACAATACTATTAGTGTACCATCTCTTTTTCAGCTTTGAGGTCATCAATCTCTTTGCTCTTGTTGTGCAGTTGCTTCTGTTGCTGTTCAATCAATTCCAGTTGCAGCAGTAGGATTTGTCGGATGCAGCTGGTTTGCGTGTCCACAAGGCCTGAGCCTTTCCTCACATTCCGACGCTTCCCATCGGGACTGTTCTCTGGCGAGGGGACCCCCACGACCGCCCCCACTTGCCCTCCATCTCTCCGCTGATTGCTGCCATTTGATACCATGGGATCCATTTTTCCTACGTGGTTGTGTTTGGCCTGACAAAACAGTGATTTGCTTTTGACCGGGGAACCTTCGGCCCCCATCTGCTTGGTTGACAGGAGTGTCAAGGCCCCTGGCTTCTCCCAGTTCTCCTCCTGCTCGAGGTTCCCTGCTGGAGATCTCAACACGCTCTGATGGCTGATCTTTGCTTGACTGTGTAGGTGATGCTTTTGATTTACACTGTTGTGGATTGTGCTCAGCACGTTGGCGGCGACGTTGTGGGTTTCCGTATTCAGGCCAGCCAGGGATTCATGGGCTCCTGCTGGTTTCTTGCTGAGGTTCTCGTCCAGTCTGTGTCCTCCACTCATGAACACAGTGGATCGCATAGTCTTTGCAACTCGCTCCAGTTGGAGATTTTACCAACACCCAACTCTACAGATGAGGAGGATTTGTGACAGGTTGGATACGTGTCTTTGAGGCCGTTTTTCTATAGCCATTCTAGGGGAAAATAACAAAAAAAGAGATTTTAATGCAGAATTTCACCATGTATTTTTCTCATTAAGGTAAGAAATCTTAGATTGGACAAGGCAAACAGGTTGCAAAGCAAACTTGAAAGATACAATGACTGATATAGGAATAATGTATAGTGTTTTGATAGCTTGAAATCCAAGGGTATAAATGTCCTTTAAAGAAACATAATGTCTGATCATATTTCCAATGCCTATGGCTGTTCTTCTGTTCCATCTCTTGAATGGGGCATTGGTACCTATTAATGCATTCCATTATATTTACCGTTTCGAGGAGGACATTGTCCAGCAGACACTGTTTACATGCTAGCAACTGGGAGTTTTTATTTTTTTTGCATCTACATCGAAACACCAGAGTCATGCACGAGCAATTATCTGGGCACAGGCACTGTCCACCATTTTAGAGCTACAGCAAAAACAATGACAATCTTTTTCAGCAGTTCCCTTCGTCTGCTCTTGAGGGACGATGACGCCATTTTAACTCATGCAATCATGCTGCAAATTTAAATATAACAGGGAGCATATCGCAACCACCGACCAAATCTTTCCTTGCTATTCTGCATCGACAACTTATTTAAATTTTCCTGACACCACCCGAACTCACCTATCGCCTTCCTTTAGCCCACTTTTCGGTTTTGTTTGAATGTGCGCAGCCAGCGCATGCGCGGTGCGTTTGGAATCCGATTGGACGCGTGCAGAACAACATTTCTTGGCGCGAGCGTCGGGTTGGATTTGAGATGTTTGCATCATGACATCATGCAGAGATGCTCTGCGGATTTTCAGTTTTTAAAATCTTTGCAACATTAGGGTAAATATGACTGACAGAATGAGCTTATAAAGAATTCGCCGACCAAATATAAGAAATGTTTGTTTATTAGCGCAACATTAATAATTCAAACGGTCTTAAAAATACATAAATATACAGTACCTGATTAAATAAATACAAGCCGAGCTCTGGTGGCTGATTTCCTGGCAATGCATTCTGGCAAACAGTGATGCTACACTGTTGGGTGTTGAGACAAGCTTGCAGTTATTAATAAAAATCACACATACTTACAATAACTTACAAATATTGTAAATATACTGAAATATTCAATACTGTATCAGACAAAATCTGGTTGTGATAAGAAGACTGAATTTTTTTTTTTCTTAAAACAGGAAACAAAACCTTGCCAACTTGATAAGAAAATTATGCTAAATGTAATTAAAACATTGTCTTAAAAAAACTTTCTTGTAATATTTAATCAGTGTTCTTCTCTGGATGTTAACAGATTAAGTGTTTTTTAAAATACTGATTAAATCTTTTTTCTTTCAGGTCAGTCAGTTTATAAATACAAAATATGTCCAGCGTGAAAATGTGACCCAATAGTGTTGTGCCTCTTGAGACGTCACATCTGCGGTTGTTCTGAAGCAGCAGGTATGTAGCTACAGGCCTGCAATATAGAAATAGGAATACAATTATGAAGCCTGTCAGCAGAGGTTATGCCTTAGAAATATAATCTTATGTATTAGTGAAATAGTGTCAGTGATTCTGTACCTGCTCAGGTTGTGTATATCTCTTCCTCCATATTTTGAAGGCAGCCAGAGCTCCAAACACACATAGCATCAGTAGTACAGAGGGAACCACAATAACAGGATCAGGACCAGGTTCTGCAATCAATCAATCAATCAATCAAATCCAGCCGTGCTCAAAGTTTACATACCCCTTTGTAGAATCTGCAAAATGTAAATTATTTTAGCTAAATAAGAGAGATCATACAAAATGTTGTTTTTGTCCAAAATGTTATTAGTCTTGAATTAGAAATTTTACATAAAAGATGTTAACATATAGTCCAAGACAAAAAAAAGCTGAATTTATAAAAATGACCCGGTTCAAAAGTGTTCCTATTGATTCTTAATACTGTGTGGCCTTACCTGGATGATCCATGACTGTGTTTGTTTTGTCAGGATTCTTCATGAGACCCTTGCTTGTCCTGAGCAGTTAAACTGCCCAATGTTCTTCAGAAAAATCCTCCAGGTTCTGCAAATTCTTTGGTTTTCCAGTATATTTTGCATATTTTAACCCTTTTTAACAGTGACTTTGATTTTGAGATCCATCTTTTCACACTGACCACAACTGAGGGACTCATACGCCAGTATTACAAACGGTCCAAACATTCTCTGATGCTCCAAAAGGAAACACAATGCATTGAGAACCAGGGGGTGTAAACCTTTTGAATTTCAAGATTGATTTGAAGATCTTCTGGGAGACGTAAGAATCTTCTGTAGCTTCCGACGGGCAGTACTAATTGAAAAAAATATGATATCTAAACCAAATTAGAAAAATGTACACATCTTCATCCTGTTCAAATGCCTTTACACCCCCTGGTTCTTAAATATGCAAAAGATCCAGGAAAACCAAAGAATTCGAGGATTTTTCTGAAGAACGTTGGGCAGTTTAACTGCTCAGGACAAGCAAGGGTCTCATGAAGAACCTTGACAAAACAAACACAGTCATGGATCATCCAGGTAACGACACACAGTATTAAGAATTAAGAGTAGGAACACTTTTGAACGGGGTCATTTTTATAAATTCAGCTTTTTTTTGTCTTGGACTAAATGTTAACATCTTTTATGTAAAATTTCTAATTCAAGACTAATAACATTTTGGACAAAA
Organism: Zacco platypus; assembly: GCA_038088235.1. NCBI lineage: Eukaryota > Metazoa > Chordata > Actinopteri > Cypriniformes > Xenocyprididae > Zacco > Zacco platypus. The sequence goes on along the minus strand of CM076083.1, from coordinate 15,752,583 downwards.
ACAACATTTTGTATGATCCTTATTTTCTTAAAATAATTTTGCAGATTCTGCAAGGGGTATGAAAACTTTTGAGCATGACTGTGTATATATACAGTATTAAATATAAGCTCGCCCTATCAATTTAATACCTATACTGATGTCAAGTTTGTTATCCAAGCCAAGGTGCATCACAGTACATGTGTAGGTGTGCCTTTCACTTTGCTCTTTGAAACTGAGTTCCACACTCTTCCTCATCTGGTACGTTCCATCAGCATTGGGCAGCAGCTCTCCTCCCGTGACCCTCTCCTCATTAACTGGCTGGCCGTCTTGAAGCAGGGTCAGATTAATGTGACGTGGGTAAAAACCAGTTGCCAGGCAGGTCACCTGAGCTACACCCGTCTCACTACAAAAGCGTTTAATCACTCTCACTCTGGGCTTCACTGTCAGGGAAAGAGCGAACACATTAAGCAGGAAATACTAACATTTGTGGAAGATTCATTCCCTGACAGCTACCTCTTGCCATCACACGCTTCTTCTCCTTTTTTAGATATTTCCTAAGCTGGCTAATGCACAATGGGCGGTAAAAGTTGGCATACAGCCATGCATCATACTCCAGCTGTGCTCTACTCTTTATGACAGGCCATTTCCAGTGAGTGTGTTGGTCTCCCTGAACGTTATAGCGTCGCTCAAAGCCGCTCTCGCCATTAAAAGCCTCCAGCGTCATCATTCGGCCGGGCTCATCATGGAGAAGTTCGCATCCAACCAGCCTCTGCTGCACATGAAGGCCTTGGGAAGAAATAGAGTCTTAGATGCACATAAAAAAGGATGGAATTCACAATTCCGGCAACTCTTGTTGGAACATTTACACAGAGTGCAAAAAAAGCAGAACTTAATTTTGCTGATGCTGTCACAACAGCTCACTAGAATCTACCAAACAAAAGTTTGGGGTGAGAAAGAAGTCTCTTATGCTCACCAAGGCTGCATTGACATGATCAAAAATACAGTAAAACTATAATATTGTGAAAAATAATTACAATTTAAAAAAACTGTTTTCTAATTCAGTGTTTTAAAATATAATTTATTCCTGTGATAGTAAAGCTGAATTTTCAGCATCAGTCTTCAGTGTCACATATTCTTTCATAAATCATTCTAATAACACTGACTTTCAGGTCAAAAAAAAAAAAAAAAATCAAATGTTGAAAGGATCAGTTGAAAACTTTTATGCTGCTTAATGTTTTTGTGGAAATCATGATACAGTTTTCAGGATTCTTTGATGAATCTAAAGTTAAAAAGAATGGTATTTATTTTACCGCATTATTTGACCACGTCCACTTTTAATCCGTTTAATACAAGTATGAATAAAAGTATAGGCCTATTAAGCTATTTAAAAAAAAAAAATTAAATCCTACTGACTACAAGCTTTTGAATGGTAGTTTATACAGTATGCACACAATGGACAGTATTGAATGAAAATACATTTTCCAGGCACTCTCAAGAGAATAACACAAGACCATTAGAGAATAATTACCTCTTGTATAATTTAAGTAATCTATTAAGTAGTATGCTTTAGTTTTCATGCCCTCGTGAATGCCTTTACAGACTGTTGATAAAGTCATTTGCTCCGTGACATTAACAGATTCTTGTGCTGTCGCCGGGACAAAACTTCTCTCATCTGCATTATAGTGACCGATGACAATATCATCCAGCATAATAACAGCAGTGAATTCTGGGAATGAGACTGAACCATCTCCAGTCAAAAATGTAGCAAAGACCCATAGCGAATGTGACCCTGTGAAGAGAATACAGTTAGATCAGAGATTTTGGTTACACTTTAAGGTGTCCTTGTTACAATGTAATCATACATTTAAGTAATATTAATTAACATGTATTTACTAAAGGGTTAGAGTTTGGTTTAGTTGCATGTAATTATGCAAAATTTATAGTTATTATTATAGTAACTTCATGTAACACGTGTAACAAGGACACTGTAAAATAGTGTTACCGAGAGCAAGTCTTAAAATGATAATAGTTATTAGACTAAATAACGAACTAGAATATCAAAATATGTGCTTCAGGGTTAATCCTGTAAAACTGTACAACTTATCTTGCTTACCCGATTCAGAAAACACAGGGGCTGACAGTATACACACTGCAAAGATGAAATAACACATGCCTTTTACAAGATATTAAAAATATGTTCTTATTACAAATTGAGAAGAAATAGATATAGTAGTTTCAGCATGACTGTGAGGCCAATCTGCGGATAAATCTTTTCTTTGGATTCTGCACAGTCCCGTACTAACACTTCCTCGTTGTTGTGCATGAGGTTAGTTCATTCATTGGAGGTGTGGTTTAAACTCGAGTATCTCCGGCCACTAGGGGACGCCAATCAAGTGCTAAATGTGGAACATAGGAAGGTTTATTTAAAATATTGTCAGGGTAATTTGGTTAAAATGGACACAGCTGACAGTGTATTGCTGTCTTTTACCGTTGTAAGCCTGCTTTCTTGGAGAGAGTGCTTCTCGATATGCCAGTCAACTTAGCAATCTTGAATCAATTGCTGGTTTTACATGAGTTTGGAGCTTAGAGCACTTTCAACTGGCCAAGATGAGACACAAGGTTCCCAGCAAAACTTGCTGATTACTCACTTGGCCAGTTTGGGAGACAATCTTAAACCAGCTATGACAAGCAACCTTTAGGCTGGTTTAATTTATTTATTTTACATTTATTCATTTAGCAGACGTTTTTATCCAAAGTGCATTACTAATGAGGAATACACTGATTCATTATAAAAGAAACAATAAACAAGAGAAGTGCAGGTAATAGAACATTTAAGATATCGTTTAGGCTTCTAGAGAGGATGTAGACTCGTACAGGCAGGATCTATATGTAAGCATCAATGTCTTGACCTGGATGCGAGCCGTAACTGTTAGCCAGAGATAAACAGAGGAGTGATGTGGGTTTTTTGGGGCACATTGAAGACCAGTCGTGTTGCTATGCTCTGGATCATTTGAAGAGTTTTGATTGCACATGATGGAAGTCCAGTGAAGAAGAGCATTGCAGTAGCTCAGTTAGGAAGGGCCTGATCTTCCTGATGTTGTGCAGTGCAAATCTGGATGATTGTGCTGTCCTTTTAATGTTGTCTTTGAAGGTCAGCTGGTCATTAAAGATTACCCTAAAATTTCTGACCGAACTTAGTGGGATTATTGTTGATGAACCTAGCTGGCTGGTGAAATTGTGATGGACAGATGCAGTGGGAGGGAAGACGGGAAGCTCGGGGGATCTGTAGGTGATGTATTTGTGCCAAGATATCTGCCAGGCAGTCTGAGATCTGTCCAGCTACCAGTGGAACATCGGGTTGAAATGAAAAGCAGAGCTGTGTGTCATCATCAGCATAGAAATAGTAGGACAAACCTACCATTGTGCCTGCATAACGTGTCCCAGTGATGTAATGTATATGGAGAAGAGAAGAGGTCCAAGAACTGATCCCTGGGGAACCCCCAAGACCAGTTCCAGTTGATGTCTCGAGGGTTGATGTCCCCCTGCATGCCCAGTGATGAGAGGGTGGGAATTATAGACTTGGAATAACTGGGAATTATGTCTATAATGCGTATACAGTACCATGTACTATAAATCGTTAGAGTGTAAACTGAGAGTCTGAAACAAAAATAGAACTGTAATTATCATTCTTCTCCACTAGAGCGCATTCTTTGCCAGGTTTACACAATTGTCATTCAGAGAACTACAAGTAACACTGAACCTAATACTTGTACTCAAGACTCTTTAATATTGTGTAAAGAGTAAGATTATGATTCATTATTTGTAAGGTAAAGTGTACAGATTTGTGCAAAAAATCTTAATAAACAAGGTGTTTTTGCCTTAGGAGGACAATGTTAATTTGTAACTTCCCACAAGGTAATTAGGTAGTGGATTAGAGATCACAGGAATAGCAGCAACCATATAGTTTATCATGATAACACTTATCAATATTATAATGCTGTATGCAAAACATGCAAGGTCAAGGCATGTGTTCAGTTAGGTCCATGTGCTCACCTCTGTGAACTTACACAGAGAAACATCAGTCATGGATTTTTATTGAATACCATTGAGAATTTGATTTCTAAATGTTTGATTTATAAATAAAAATTCATCTTTTGTGCGTCCTCACTCTCTTGCCTTTTCCAGCTTTACAGCACTGAAAACCTTTATCAAAACCAGAGCTACCATGGACTGAGTTTCCACGTCCATCAGTTGTTGGAATAATAATAAAAAACTTCTTATATTTTGTTTTTAGCCCTTCCTTTGGTTCTTTTTGGTCTAAACAATAGGCTAAATACAGCCAAACAGCAAGTAAAGCCACTTGAATGTGAAGAACAAGACCACATTTATCATCACGTACGCTTTGGCAGTCATTAGTTTCCCAGACCACATATTAAGCCAAACAAAAGAGAAAAATCAAGTTGAGCAAATGACTCTGTATCAGTTGTAAAGAAAGGCAACAGGTAAAGTCATGATGAGGAAGAGAAGCAGTAGATGCCAAGTAAACACTTTATATGCATCAGTAGGCTACTTGACAATAACATGCATCGGTAACCACAAAAGGAAAAGAATGTTAGATGGAAATCATTTATAGCCTATAAGAATAGTAGTGATTAATTTAAACAAAGTTTTTTTGTTGTTGTTGCTGTCAGATCATGTCTATAATGGGAATACAGTATATAAATCGTGTGTGTCTGAAACCACGTTGAAATAGATCGACAACCCAATTACACGGCTTTTGTTTCCCTCCAGACCGCTGAGATGTTTACATTAGTGGATGACCGAGACTACCCGCTTTCCACGAAAATAGAGTGCCGGGTCGACGCCCACTTTACTGTTCCACTTCAGAGTCTGAAGTCGTAACAGCACCCCCGCACGTGGACCAGCCTGGTGATCGCGCGCATCCGCAGCAGTACATTCTGTGACGACACACCCCTATCACGCTCCTGTGCGTGCAGCACTGTCCTAGGTGCGGGACTACTCACATGGCACACGGGGACACTGCGACTGCAGCGAACAGTAAAACAGGGAAGCATGTCTTCCTATGCCGCATCGATGCATTGGAGAAGTTCCGAATATCGTGTATTATATTTGCCTGAGGATTGAACGGTTCAGCGCGAGCGTTTCTATCGTAAAGCCCAGAGAATACTGGGGCGAAGCAAATAACCAGTCGCTGTTTGAATCAAGAGATAGCTGTTTTAAGACGTTCCTGTTCTATTAAACACTAAAAGTCGTTAAAAGTGGGCAATATTAAATATATGTTTTCATGAAATGGCGGTGTTATGCAGGCTTTCCTGCAGAACCAAAGAACATAAAATGAGCCTCGTGAGAAAAGGATTAACTCGACCACCGGATCACTCCAAGTGCAGTCATTATTTAGCAATATGTGATTAAAGGAGCAACTGTGAGAAAGAAAGAGCGCCTCGTTGCAGTCGCTGTAGCTCATTGAGTCACGCGGACAGTAGGTTAGGAGGCGGCTCAAAGTGACCTACATTCATAATGCTGCAGTTTAGTCGTCACATTTTAAAACTTTATTGTAATTATGATATAGCCTTTGCTATAGTTAAATACTGTGTTTGTTTCCAGTGACTAATATATATATATATATATATACATACATATATGCTGGTCATATAATTAGAATATCATCGAAAAGTTTTCCATTCAAAAAGTGAAACTTGTATATTATATTCATTCATTACACACAGACTGATATATTTCAAATGTTTATTTCTTTTAATTTTGATTATTATAACTGACAACTAAGGAAAATCCCAAATTCAGTATCTCAGAAAATTAGATTACTTAAGATCAATACAAAAAAAAGGATTTTTAGAAATCTTGGCCAACTGAAAAGTATGAGCTTGTACAGCACTCAATACTTATTTGGGGCTCCTTTTGCCTGAATTACTGCAGCAATGCGGCGTGGCATGGAGTCGATCAGTCTGTGGCACTGCTCAGGTGTTATGAGAGCCCGGGTTGCTCTGATAGTGGCCTTCAGCTCTTCTGCATTGTTGGGTCTGGCATGTCGCATCTTCCTCCTCACAATACCCCAAAGATTTTCAGGCGAGTTTGCTGGCCAGTTAAGAACAGGGATACCATGGTCCTTAAACCAGGTACTGGTTGCTTTGGCACTGTGTGCGGGTGGCAAGTCCTGTTGGAAAATGAAATCTGCATCTCCATAAAGTTGGTCAGCAGCAGGAAGCATGAAGTGCTCTAAAACTTCCTGGTATGCGGCTGCGTTGATCTTGGACCTCAGAAAACGCATTGGACCAACACCAGAAGATGACATGGCACCCCAAACCATTACTGACTGTGGAAACTTTACACTGGACCTCAAGCAACGTGGATTGTGTGCCTCTCCTCTCTTCCTCCAGACTCTGGGACCCTGATTTCCAAAGGAAATGCAAAATTTACTTTCATCAGAGAACATAACTTTGGACCACTCAGCAGCAGTCCAGTCCTTTTTGTCTTTAGCCCAGGCGAGACGCTTCTGACGCTGTCTGTTGTTCAAGAGTGGCTTGACACAAGGAATGCGACAGCTGAAACCCATGTCTTCCATACGTCTGTGCGTAGTGGTTCTTGAAGCACTGGCTCCAGCTGCAGTCCACTCTTTGTGAATCTCCCCCACATTTTTGAATGGGTTTTGTTTCACAATCCTCTCCAGGGTGCTGTTATCCCTATTGCTTGTACACTTTTTTCTACCACATCTTCTCCTTCCCTTCGCCTCTCTATTAATGTGCTTGGACACAGAGCTCTGTGAACAGCCAGCCTCTTTTGCAATGGCCTTTTGGGTCCTGCCCTCCTTGTGCAAGGTGTCAATGGTCGTCTTTTGGACAACTGTCAAGTCGGCAGTCTTCCCCATGATTGTGTAGCCGACAGAACTAGACTGAGAGACCATTTAAAGGCCTTTGCAGGTGTTTTGAGTAAATTGGCTGATTAGAGTGTGGCACCAGGTGTGTTCAATATTGAACCTTTTCACAATATTCTAATTTTCGGAGATACTGAATTTGGGATTTTCCTTCGTTGTCATTTATAATCATCAAAATTAAAAGAAATAAACATTTGAAATATATCAGTCTGTGTGTAATGAATGAATATAATATACAAGTTTCACTTTTTGAATGGAATTAGTGAAATAAATCAACTTTTTAATGATATTCTAATTATATGACCAGCACCTGTGTGTATATATATAATGTTTATAGGATAGCTATATAACATACACATGGGCAAAAAAAAAAACATGTTGGGAGATACTAAGGGGACACTAAGCTTTTAAATGTCCCAATCATAAATTAGTGGTCTGGAAATAAGCAAAATTTAGGCAATTTCACTACTTAAAAAAACATTGCTCTTTTTAGCCATGGACGGTTTTTTTGGCAGGACATGTGGAGTGATGAATCACAGAATCACAATGAAACACGAGTTCCATGGTGATGCTCCAGGGTGGTGTCTTTGAAAGTCTGTTGAGAAATATAATAATAAACGCACCTCAACCACAGTGAAGCATGGAGGGAGAGCTGTCATTGTGTCGGGAGTCTTTTCAACTGCTGGTGTTGGTGAGCTACTTCACTGTGAAAAGTCTTATAATGTGTTGGAGAACTGGAGAATAGTGCAGAATGGCTTTCTTCTCACAAATGAAAAGTTCAGGAATGATTAGATGTTATTTTTCAACAAGACATCAAACTGCAAGGACAACCAAGAGGTGGCTTGAGAACAAGTCCATCAGGCTCATGTTTTAGCCAACCTTATACTGAATATATACATTATATGTGAACCTAATAGTGAATAATAGTGAACACTGAGAGGAACAACACTGACTCATCTTCCTGTAAAAAAAAAAACATGGCTTAAACATTTAAAAAAACAAAAACAAAGGGGAAGGCTATTTCGTGCTAAGTATTTGCTTTATCTACAGTATTTGTGCAATTCCTGTAAATTTCCTGACCAGTGATTTGTGATTAAAATGCTTAAGGCTATTAAAAGGCCATTTTTGGCTTGGCCCTTTTTTTGGCCAGGAGTGTATATAAATATATATAATGACAGTAGCCTACTTATAGGCCTATGCTATTTGGTAAAATTTCAGTCAGATCTATTTAGATCAGTGGTCAGATCCTGAGAAAAGCTCATGAGCAGCTCACTGTTGCCATGGTTACCCGTATGAACCCTTTTGCTGGCGTCTGTTTACCACTAGGTGAAATACGCGCTGCTTTGCTAACTTTATCGAAACGTTTAAAACCCCGGTCTGTTTTTAAAAAAGTAGGCTACTTATTTATAAAACATTATATTAAACATTCATTTTAAGATTAGATATTGATGAAACAGCTCTCCTATTGATTCAAACAGCTCTGAATGAATTCGTTGTGTGGCTAGTTTGAAATACAGCGTTTGTATTCTCCGGCTTTGCTCACTCTGAAGGCATGCATCAATATTTTACCAACACGTTTAGATAGTCTTGGCTCTCCTTCCGCTTTTGGTGTTCTCAGAGGGAGGAAACCCGCAATGATGAGAGGCTAATGAGTGTTCGCCAAGCAAAGACTTCCTCACGTTGTCGAGCACGGGCGCTGTTGCGCCAGACAACACAGAGGACAAACAGTACAGGGATAAAACTACAGCCGAATAGTTCAGACGTACAGAGCTTTAATGCCGCTGTGAGTCCAATGATGATTATCGCGCACGTTTTAAATCGTCATTACTAATAGTAAGGTGTGGTGTTTTCTGCAGAGTCGAGCTTATTGTTATTTTTTTTAATTTGTTGATCACCTCCATTTTAAAACGAACCATAATAACGTAAATAATGTTGTTTATTCTTAATTACAATTAGCCTAAGAATAAAATAAATGAAATATTAAATAAATAACAAAAGTTACTGCAATAGTTTTTGGCAAGTTTTGCACCACGGCCTTTGAATACTTTGTTATTCTTAACCATAAACTACCACCCTAATAAAAAAAAGTACTGTGACAGACAGCATTATGCATCAGAAGCTAAAAAAGCATTATCTAGTCCCAAAAACTTGGTACATTACACATTCAGAACTTAAGGCGTTTATCAATGGCTTAGATAGTCCATAAGATGCCATGCTCAAGACTTAATAAAAGCCAATATAAGTATATATAAATATTGCATAAATATAAATATTACGGGATATCCCCAAATCTTGGAACCTAATTCTGCTGTATTCAAATGGAGACTTTGTGATCGCGTGCACAGTCGACATTTGACTTTCAATGGGGCGTTATAACTTCAAAACTAATATAACTTTAGCTTTAGAATTTCTTAAGCTTTTAAGATAACTCATGTTAATTCATACTCGTCATTATGGCATAATAAAACTATTAATATAACCGTTTTTAGTTCGCATCGAGTCAGTTTGTTTTGCTTTTTAAACGTAGTACTAAACACAGACCTGCTGGATTGTGTTACACCGGTGTGTACGCGCGCGTGCACAAAACGGGCACGCAGTGGTTTTGCATGTGAACTGCGAGAATCTATGCGATTACCACTCATGAGATTACGTAGTGCGCGCGCCCGGTCTCATGGTGTTTGGTGCAGGTAACGTGACGCGCAAACGTGACGAAAACTTCACCATCTCGCTTTTGCAGAGGCGCTGTTATTATCCCATCCCCGTGATAGACTAAACAACCAGCACAAAGATTCAGAAACTTGCCATAAAGATATGGTCCGAAAATAGAAGCGACAGGCGTGGTCAGTTCACAACATCAGGCAATGCTTGGTGCAAACAGCTCTTCGCCACACCAATGAATCATCTCCGTTTATGTTTGCTTGTCACGTGCAGTGTCACGCAGTGTTGATGTACAGGTGAGAATAGTTAATCATACCTGCAGTAAGGCGCCCAAGAGATTCACGTGAATGCAACAAGTGGCTCGTGCAGTGTCATGGTCACTGTAAGTGATGTGAGACTGCTTAGTGCTGCGAGATGGTCTATTTTTTAAATAGCACGAATTTGCTCTCAGGCACGTGTCTGCTGGAGCCCCGAAAAGAGGATAATGGTCTTCCAAAATCTGGTCAGTTTTTCTCTAAGGGAGGCGCTTTATCTGGGACACAGTGAAAACTTATTTTTCTGTTTTTGAAAATAACATTAAAATAGTCTCAAAAGTCCAGGAAGTGCCAACATAAGTCGTCTAAACACAACGTTAGACATTATGAACGTGCATTGTATACGTGGCGAGTACAAGACATCCTGATTTAGTGCATTATTATAGGTTACAAAAGGCTTATATACATTGTATTGCAAAATATATAGTTGTACTTACTTATATCTCACCTCGGTGTTTAAAACTGTGTATATATTTCATTGGTTTTCAGTGTAAATGTTATTACCAGTGTCACCTTCAATGCCTGAGCAGAAACAGAAGTGCGTAAAAGCATATTTTGCGCACAGAACGAATTTCGCCAACAAACAATGGACTCTTCTCAGATGTCATATAGATATTTCTATGTGTGGCAGAGGAAAACTGCAATCCCTTCCCACAAGATCCCGGGCCCTCCTCATCTGAGACACTTTTCCAGTTAAACTTCTGTAATTCACCGTGATGTCCCGGATATACTGTACCATAATTCACACTCTTTGCTTTACTATATGGAATAAAGTAATCAAAATACTTTTCAGCAATCAATATAGCCTACTGATCGCTCAAAATACTTTTCTGCAGGTGGAAATACCGTTAGAAATAAAGTTAGAAATGCCACATTAACTTTTGTAAAATTATATATATATATTTCACATTTTGCAGTGGTGGTTATATTTTGGGAAACTTTTACCTCACTTACCTTAATTTTTACTCCACTACATTTCGTACCGTTCCTCATTTCGAACTGAAGAAATGTCCACCCCATCTGAGACGCGTTCAAATGTTAACGCATTTTTGCCCCATGTGACGTCTGTACATTGTATTGTATTTGTAGCCACATATTTAGTTATACAAAAATGTATTTCCTAATTTTTAAATAAACTATATGGACTTTATCACTTGTTTGCACACTTGAATGATCAGTAACTGAAATGAATATTTTAGAATATTTAAGTGTAACGTTTTTATGGTGTATTAGAGCCTAATATTAAAAGTTTGCCTATTTGCAGATCAATAATAAATGTACAAAATGGCTAAGTAAATATTTATTATTCTCAACAGGTACTTTTAATACTCAAGTACATTAAAATTTTAGTACTGTGACACTTTTACTCAAGTAAAATCGAAAATGAGTATGCTTTTATTGTAGTGATAGCCTACCTGTACTTTTGTACTTGATGTGTGTATTTTGTCCACCACTGATATTTTGTCATGAATTATTCCATTGTTTGAATAGTGGGAGCAAAGACCTTCCCATCATGAGACTGACACAATCTAAATAAATGTAGGAGTGCTGACGAGTTTCACATTTACTGATCAGTCTACATCCCTTGCACTGAAGACGTCTTATACAAAAACACTTTTCACGCGTAAAACGCAAGCGCAAGACACACTCATACAATTTCTCTTGACATCAGGCGATTTCAAACTCCTCAACTGAGACATTTCCCGATACTGAGGCAGGCACGTGCGCGGGGAATTTTAAACTTCGTACCAAAATGTGTTGTGGAGAAACTGTGTCACTGGGCCACGAGGTTTTAGTCGAGGTCACATGGACACATTTCTAGCCTCGTGCATCGACAACGAAGTTGCTGCGCCTGCGCTCGTCTCATCCAAGCATGCTCCTTGGAACGAGGCAGCCTAAGCAAAACCGGGCCGATTTGACAGAACAGTTCAGAGCGACACAGATTGGGCGAAGTGACAGGACAGGCGCACTGGCGTGTGATACAATATTACTGAATGATCCACATTTCACTGACGTCTTTGCGCAGCCTTTAACATCTTTTACCAGCATCTATTTTACGCGATTTCAAAGGAGAGCCATTACTTGGTAGTTATGACTTTATCGTAAAGAAGAACTGATAAGCAAAACAGAAGAGCATCTAGAGATAGAGAGTGCATCTCCTCTCTGGGATTTGCATTGAAGATTGTCAAAAACCTGCATGACTTTACTGGAGCTCAACATGACGACAGCAGTAGACACGAACAACACAGGTAAGACTCTCTGGATGCTTGAAGAAACAGTCTTGTTGCCTAACCTCTGCTTCATCACTAAATTGCATGTTAATAAATGTATTGCATTATGCACCACTGACAGCTGGGCAGACAGATTCATAAACTAAATTTACAATCATTGCTTCGTTTGGTGAATCGTCTCAGCTATCTATATAATATATTTCTTTTTCTGCCGGAATTGACATTAAATCGATCCTATCTGGCTCGCCAAATTATCTCCTCGTTGTTTTATATATATATATATATATATATCCTATATGGCGTGTATATATATATGTATATATATATATATATCCTATAGGGCTTGCCACATATATATTATATATATATATATATATATATATATATATATATAAATAAATGACGTATGGAACTTAAAGAAATACGTATGTTTAATTACGTAAAAAATATTTCGAACTACTTCATTATGCCTTTATATAAGTGCCTTCATATATGTGTGAAACGACCGTCCATAATTTGCATGTTTATATGTATGTGGCGTGAGAAAAGTTCGCAATAGAAATGTAAATGTCAGACGAAGGGAAGAACATCACGGGTTAAGACACAGTGTTCTCATAAATTTCGGGGAACTAGGTCATAACTGAAAAGTCAGGTGTACGGACATCCCTGTGATGCAGGCGAGCGTCGAAGATCTCACTCGATTCACATGGACCGCCGAGCCTAGCCATGTGCTTTTTGTTTTCATTCTTCGCTCTCCGCCTACAGCCATTGGTAAGCGCAGGCGCTCATTACATAATTCCGCCTTGCGATGCGTCTGCCCTCCCCGCGAGAACCCGTGTGTGACGCTGCAGCGTGAGCCATGTGCGCGCTGCGATTGGACCGAAGAGCGAGACGCGGGGCAGGACATCACGTTAACCCGTGTTCACTTCAGAACTGGGACATGAAATTGATCCAGTTCAACGTAACAGTTTTTTTCTCTCTCCTTCTGACATGGATACAGCGTCACAAAATATCCCGTCCCTGCCCATTTCTTGAACTTAGCCTAGAGTTTTAACAGATTTATCTTTGATTATGAACAGTATATAAGGGCTAACTTTAGTTGAAAATGTGTCACCGTATTAAAATCGTTTTAAAATCTTTTATTTGTCGTTATAACTAGGATATTTCTTCTCTAGATCCTGATTAATCAAATTCACGATATGAAGCTGTTCGATTAAATGCTGAGAAACGTCTGTTTGCAAATTCTTAATAGGCTACTTATTACGTCTCTGGAAGGCTTGATTGTGATTGGTCAGTCATTCACTGACTGTTGCTCATAGCAACAGTTTAAATAAACCTACATAGCTGTACTCTTGTTGTGTGTCTTGAATCACTCCCCAGTAAAAAATGCTTAAATATCGGTCGTTATCGCAAATAGCAGCTATTTATATTAATTCATCTCTCTGTTTGCATCTTACTATAACAACCCTGTTGTAAATTCACTGCCACGCCTAGCATCGAGTCATTTAAAAGGACAAATATAATAAACCCTATGTAAACACTGACAGCATTTATTAATGTAGAGTGTAAAGGCTTGCTCATAGGGTGTAGGCGTGAATGAATGGTGAAGCGTTTGTGTTTTGAGAGGCGTGCCTAATGAACTGAGTCTCGTTGAAAGGCTGTCCTTGTGTCGCGCACGTGGAGGGGAGGCGTGCTTCCCCAATGATAAGCCTGAACCACTCACACGCACCCCTGTTGTGCTTACACAAGTATTTCCTTGGACAGAATGTTTTAGGAAAGTCTAAGTGTTTAGATTAAAAAACAATTTAGAAGCCAGAGAAAGCACGTTTTCGAACATAAGATCCGAAACCACTCTTGCCATGAAACTAAAACAGAATCATCCACAATAAACTCACTCACTATGTTAAAATGGTCAAGTCAGTCTAATGGACATACACTGATTAATCGAATAAATGACAGGAGCGTGAGGCAGAACAGGGGAGTCAAAGCTACAACACGTTTCCATGTTGTGGCTCCACCTGACACAGTAACTTGTTGACCTTTTGTGCTTGTGCACAGTTGTTATGTAACCTCTACACTTGTTTGCCTTTGACATTTTAAATGCCGTCGAGATTAAACTTGCAAAACACTTTGATAAAACAACAACGCTGAAATAAGAGCACGCAGTTTATCCATCAATCATTACTACATAATCAGTTCATGACTATAATAGTTGGTATAGAGACGCACTCAAATAATGCTGTATCATTTAAGAGAAAATAAAGGTGCAAAGTTCACAAAAATGTAGTTTCCATCAAGCACCGTGATCAGGTGTGCAGGAGGAAACGGTAAAACATGAGTGATACTGAGTTTATCTGCAGGGGACCAAAGGTTAGGAAAGGCAGCAGGAGGTATCGGACACTAGGGAATAGTATACATGCTAGAGTCAATGCCAAGGTGTAAACTCTGCACTCACTGCACAGTTCCTCAAGAGCAAAGTTGACTAGTCTTATCTGATTTCAGCTGGTGATGTAAACTAATGAGCAGGCTATAAGTTGAACGAAAACAGAGTTGTAAATGTTATTTATCAATGCACATGTCTAAGCATGTGCTACCAGCCCATCATGCAGAGTTGTGTATTTGATACACAGAAATAACGTGAGGCAAATGTGGCTTGCTCACAGTGCCAGTGAAACTGTAAACCAAACCCTCTGAGACACAAACTCAGGGAAAAAAGGAGTGGTCCCCATAGTTTTTTTTTTTTAAAGTCCCCATCCAGTTTACAATAACAATTCCTAGAAAGTATCCCTATTTTCCACCAGCACAGATTCTCCCAGCTTCCTTATTTCCACAGCGCCATCTGTTTCAGTGAAACTCCTTGTGTAACGGATAGAAGTATTTATGGGAACATTTTAATGACAATGTACCCACAAGACTGTTTTAGGGAGGAGAACAAAAATACCTGATTTTCAACTCCCTCCTCGGTGGGCCTCTCTCACTTTTTGTTTTCGCACAGTGGCGAGCAATCTAGTAAGTGTGCTTTTCTTTTTCATCACTAGGTGGGGTAATATCATACATCGGATCGTGTGGGGGCTCTCCCAACCGCACCAGCCCCGTGTCCATGTACAGTGAGAACTCCAACAGCAGCTTGCAGTCCTTTACGCAACCCTGCTTTGGTTCTTCATTTCCACCATCCCCCAATGGATCCCATGATTCCTCACGCATGTACACCAGCAGCAGCAGCAGCTCAAGTTCTGGATCAGGAGAGGAGGGAAACTCATCATGCTCAAGTGGATCCCCGAGAGGCCGTGATGATGGAAGTGCACGCAATTCACCCAACAAATCAGTTGCCACCCTTACTAGTAAGTGATAAAAACCAAACTTTACCTGATTGATGCACAGTATGATATCCAAGAGAACGATTATAATAATATCTGTCTTTCCATTCAGAGCTGAATGGAATGGTGTTGCTGTGCAAAGTGTGTGGCGATGTGGCTTCCGGTTTTCACTATGGTGTCCACGCCTGTGAGGGCTGCAAGGTAAGAAAATTGTATCTGTTTACATTTAAAAGAGTTTCATGAACATTTCATTTTTAATTAAAGCTTTTGTTTAAACAAAATTAACAATTACGTAATGTGCATTTTCCACAGGGTTTCTTCCGACGCAGCATCCAGCAGAACATCCAGTACAAAAAGTGCCTGAAGAATGAAACTTGTACCATTATGAGGATCAACCGGAACCGGTGCCAGCAGTGCCGTTTCAAAAAGTGTCTGTCCGTGGGAATGTCCCGAGATGGTGAGTATCTATGCAACCAAGCCGGGAGAAACACAGAGAAACAATAACAGAAAAGTTTCGGGATGCACTGACTGCACTGACATTTCCTGTACTTTTTTTAACCCCCCAGCTGTTCGTTTCGGCCGTATCCCAAAACGCGAGAAGCAGCGTATGCTGGCCGAGATGCAGAACGCCATGAACAACATGGTGAACAACCAGCTTCAGAATGAATTCCAGCTGGCAAGCATCACATCAAACACCCCCTGCTCTTCTTCTTCGTCCCCATCCGCCACCTCTGCCTCATCTCCTTGCCCAGGCCTTACCGTGGGGACGCAACCCCAGCCCCCCGCAGTGCCCGTAGCAGTATCCCCATCCCCCACGGCCCCAACATCTCCATCGGTGCAACCGGCTCAGAGCCCCCCACCTCTGAACTCTTCTCCAGCCCCGTGCTCCAGCCCAGGAGTAGACAAAACCATCGCCGCCATAACCCGGGCACACCGCGAGACCTTCGTCTACGCCCATGATAAGTTAAGTCCAGCGCTGCTGCCTCACAACGGCGAGCTGGACAACCGAAGCACCAACCGCTGTATGGCTGGATACCACCTCAATGGCCACAACACCATCTTCCACCATGATAATAATGTCGCTCGTCATTGTAACAACTTCGAGGTGCCGGCAGAAAACAGCCTCCATTTTCAAGCCTCCGAAGCACCTGGACAACACCAGCAGCACAATAACAATGGCCAGCGATCTCCAAACAGTAACCTCTACGGAGTCCACCACAGTCAGGAGGTAAACAGCAGCTCCCAGGGTCAGAACTGTCCATGGAAAAAACGCAAGGAGATTCTGTTGGTAAGAACTTTGGTATTCTAATGAAATATTCTTAGTAGCAAGTAAAGAAGTTTTAGAGGCAACCTTCTAATTTGGAACTGATTTCTTTTTTCCAGGCTTGTCCAATGAACATGCATCCTTATTCAGACCCCAACAAATCACCCCAGGAAATTTGGGAAGACTTCTCTCTTAGCTTCACCCCAGCGGTGCGAGAGGTGGTGGAGTTCGCCAAACACATCCCAGGGTTTAGCACTCTATCTCAAAACGACCAGGTCACTTTGCTGAAGGCTGGGACATTTGAGGTAAGTCAATGGTATTTCAGTTAATACATCTGACTTTTGTCATATGTAAAAGGCTTCGATGGCAATTTGGTTTTACTAAGTATGTTTTATTTTTGAATCTCTCCTGCAGGTGCTCATGGTACGCTTCTCCTCTCTGTTTAATGTCAAAGAGAAGACTGTAACATTCATCTCAGGTGCCACCTACAGATTGGAGGCCCTGAAAAGCATGGGCATGGGCGATTTGCTGGGAACCATGTTTGACTTCAGTGAAAAACTCAACTCATTAGAGCTCTCAGGAGAAGAACTGGGACTCTTCACTGCAGTGGTGCTGGTTTCTGCAGGTAGGTTGCATATTAGTGTTAAATAATTCACTAAAAAATAAATTCTGTCATTATTTACCCAACCTTATGTTTTTCAAACCTATAAGACTTCGCTTAATCTTCAAAATAAAAATTGATATTTTTAATTAAACCTGAGAGGTAGTTTCTGTCCGCTCCATTGAAAGTCCAGGTAGAAGATCCTAAAAGGTCATAAAGATGTTAAACTAATACATAGGAATCAAGCTGTTTAATCCAAATGTTGAGAAGAGATATCACTTCATATGACTTATGACCCTTTTGGATCTTGTAGTCTGATCTTAATTTGTGTTTTGAAAGTCATCCAAAGCTCTATAGCTTTGAAAACCCTCTTCAAAGGGATGCTTCATTCAAAAATCATGTCATCCCAAACATGGATGACTTACTTTCTTCTGTGGAAAACAAAAATATATTTAAAAAAATTGTTTATACAATTAAAATCAATGGTGCCCAAAACAACAACAACATACCCCATTGACTTTCATTGTATGAACATAAACTGAGACATTTTAAATATCTTCCACAGAATAAGGAAATGCATAAATGATGACAGAATTTTTATTTTTGGGTCAACCATCTCTTTAATGGTTTGTCTCTACATATATATCATATAGTAATTAGTTTGATCCACTAATTAATTCGGTCTCTCATCATTTGTTTCTGTTGTACAGACCGTTCTGGCATTGAAAATGTCAATTCAGTGGAGATGCTTCAGGAAAGTCTTATCCGGGCTCTCCGAACCCTTGTCAGCAAGAGTGCCCCTTGCGACGCCTCCCGATTCACCAAGCTGCTCCTCAAACTTCCCGACCTGCGTACTCTGAATAACATGCACTCGGAGAAACTGCTCTCTTTTCGCATTGATGCCTGAGGTCGCAAACCACTGCCATGAGAAGCCAGTTAAAGTGGGTCACCACTGAAAGACAAAAAAAGGGTTTGAACATTAGAACCCTTTCCAAGAGACCCAACCAGAAAACAAACTAATGCCTTTGGCACTTAAAAGCACTTGACACATTTGAAGGGATGCTTTGGTGTCTAATGGTCGGTCCGTAGCCTTTACGGCTAGCAAACCATATAGGGCAGTTAAAAGGGTCTTTGAAACATTTCATTGCTTACTTGAAATGGGTGGTAATAATGAAGCAGACAAAAACACTCACAACTGGACTGCATCTACATAGGGAACAAGTGCAAAATGCCTCTTGCAAGGAGTCACAGCCAGGCCAGAAGGATCTCCAGGCCACTTCCAGAGGAGACGACAGCAGCAGAACATCAAGTTTCTCCTCATACCCAGGCCTGGGTTCCAGCTACACCCACTCAGAGATTAAATGATCATTTTAGCTATCATGCAAATGACAAGACACACGTGGTATGAACCTTCATGCATATTCACATCCCTGTGACTTTGTAAAATATTTGTAAATATGATATACATACTTTAAATGTTTTAAAATGTATAATATATTTTTTTGTAAAGTTCACATGCGCAACGCAAATGATATATAAATATACGAGCACAGATATATAAGTAGAGTGAATGCATATTATAGAACAACATTCAGACATTTATTTCAGGTGTCTTTTACTTCATAAAGCCATTTTATGAAACAAGAGTACAGTGTGTTGTCTTTTTTTTATCTTTCATGTCAAAAGTCTTTATCTGAGTACTGAAAATGTTTCTTGCAAAAAAAATTTTTTTAAAAATGATATATTATACATACATATACATATATATATATATATATATATATATATATAAAATAAATGGTTTTACACTGTCAAGAGAGTAATGTGTCCTCTAGTGGGAGCTGATAGAAGAAATGAAGACAATTCTTTTCTAAAGTGCTGCCATTGAATAGGACTGTAAAGTCCTCTGAAAACAGGTAAAATCAGTACAATACTCTTCAAAAGTTTGGGGTCAGTACAATTTTTAAAAAATAAATACTTTTATTTAGCGAGGACACATTAATTAAAAGTGACAGTAAAGACATTTATAAATGTTACAAAAGATTTCCTTTTCATATAAAAGCAGTTCTTTTGAACTACCCATTCATCAAAGAATGCTAAAAAAAAGTATGGTTTCCACAAAAATATTAAGCAGCACAGCTGTTTTCAACAGTGATAATACTAATAGTTTTGTGAACAGCAAATGATTTCTGAAGGATCGTATGACACTGAAGACTTGAGGATTGATGCTAAAATTCCAGCTTTGCCATCAAATGAGATTAAAATAGAAACCTGTTAATTTAATATTTCACAATATTACAATAAACTGTATTTTTGATTATTTTGATCATTCACCCTTGGTGAGCATATTAGACTTCCATAAAAAAACAAAGAAAAAAAAAAACTACAGACCCCGCACGTTCAAACAGCGATTATATAAATAATGGAAGAACACAGGAAATATTAAATGCTGGATATTTACAACAATGGGTGGGCCATTTAATACTACTGCAACCCTTACAGACAAATGGAATCAAAATATGTAAAGCATCTAAAAGTTCTTGCAAATGGTTATTGCTATATTAGTAAATATTAATAAATATTTAATAACTGTAAATAAACAAGCAAGCAGAAAATAATAAGCAAGTGGGGGAAAATTCAATAAAACATGAAAAAAATACAATACCTACCTCATTCATTCATTATAAATCAACTTGGTACTCTAATTTGAATTCATTTTAACAATAAATAACATTTAACATATGACAAAGTGATTTGGAAAGACTGGGAAGTATGGTTCAAATAAGCAAATACTAATGACAAGATCCTAAATTCTGCGTAAGATCTCATATATATTGCCAAGGTGATTACGAAGAACTCAAAGTCAATAGTTATTACTTGCCAAGACCCGTCTTAATTTCCCCTGTTAGACATGGAATCTGATCTACAAAGACAATTGTCAAAGCACAACATAGATACCAGGCCCCTTCTCATTACAGACACCAGAATGAGCAGAGAAAATGTGGAGTGCTCTCCACACACATGGACCCAGAACTGGGTCATTGTGCCCTCATAATCAGTTTCACGGCTCCCTATTGGCCAGATCCAAAACAAACCTCACATCTTATTTGGCCAATGAGAGCAGCTCCTGTTGTGCCGCGCCAGAGGGCGGATAACTAGTACAGAACGTGGAGTCTTACTCAAAGGGCCAAGTAGAGTATATCAGAATAACCCTTGGAAGAAAAAACTGATTGTGAATTTGATCTCTTGTTTTATAACAAGCTCAGGGGAGGACAGAAACCAACGTGATGGAAGCTTTTCGTGTCTGAGGTGGAAATGTTTGACGATTGAAAAGTGGAAAATAATTCTATTCAACTCGGTTGTGTAGTAAAAAAAAAAAAAAAGGGAGGATTAAATATCCAGGCAGCAGAAGGACAAGCTTGAGTTTAAATTGTTACCTAACCTGTTATGTCAGACAACAGTGGATGGAATGTGCATGTGGTGCTACTTACAGAAAGTGCTGCCCTCTAGTGTTAAAAAAAAAAAGTAGACGTGTACCAGTAAAAGAGGGAAGTGAAAACTAGATGCCATGTGATACATTTTATAAATTAATTTTATTTACACAAACATGACATTTAAACAAACTATAGCGCTGAAAGTCATTTGACCTCATGTAATTACTGACTGAACAGTGCAGAGCTCTTTTCTACTTGAAAACACATAATTTAAATGCAAATAATAATGATAATGTATAATAATGACAGTCTAGGCTGGTTAGATGAAGAATGAAAGCACTGACTCGCAATACAAACAGACAACACAAACATTCCATTTATAGATCAACAATACAACTAGAACTGTACAATGCAGGTGGTGTATGTGTAACGTAAAGAGATTCTGACTCAGTACGACATACGTGATGGAGATCTTCCTTTCCAACTCGAGTAAATTGTGTCAGATGTTCGGATTGGAGGAGAGAAACTCAAGCCACTCTGTCAGGACAGGATTCTGCTCTGGGGGCTGAAAACAGACACTTATGAGGGAACAAACTGAACTCAGAAATAACATACACAAACATGTTGCAAGGATCTGAGCTGGTCACATCGTGACCCCTTATCACACTTGTCTTGAGGGACACATTTGGAAAACGCTGGGTCACCATGATTGGTGCAATTCATACACACTGGAGAGTTGGATTCTGGAATCCACAGCCGCTCCAATATATATATTTTGTGTGATTTATAATCAAGTTATTAAATAATACTTATCCTTCTAAATATTACATTATTTGAATGACTTCTTCAACGTAGGTTAAAACATTTATTTTCCTTCACAACTATCACAAATATTGTCTGTGCCTCTCACTGAGAGAAAAGTACAACTCATCGGTATGTTTTGGGAATATTTCCTGTTCTAGTTAAAGCCTGGGCCAACATCAGCTTTGAAGAAGCTGTGAATCATGTGTATCTTTGTAAGTGCACTGTGTTCTGTGCAGGTGCTTTATGGGTACTGGTGGACAAATGGCACTCTGAGACCTGCAGATGCCTTTTCATGACTTAAGTTCAGGGTCCGAGCGTCAGCATTGTGGTGGATGAAGATAAGCTTCTGGCTATCCATGTGTGGAAGATTACTAATTTTGTCTATTTTTGTTAGCCAATCAGAATCATTCAACCTGAAGTAATGATGTAGTTAGTGGACTCTGTTAGAGTAGAATTGTTGTGAAAATGTGAATGTACGGAGATAGAGAGAGCAGCCTACAAACTCCTTGTGAGACTTGAAGCTGTCTTCTGCTGATGAAACGGCGAACTATTCTTCAGTAAAATTTTCTTCAATTTTTTTTTTTTTTTTTTAAAGTCTGGCTCCAGGTCTTCATTTTTCATATCTGGTCTTTTGGGTCTTTAACTATAAAATTCCCCAACAATACAATGACTTGAATGCATCTCTTCTATGACAAGCAAATCATGTATCAATTTATTTTGGGGAGCATAAAGTAAAAAAATGTCAGGGTGATACAATTGTCCTGATATCATAATAAAACTAAAATAAAATAATAAACAATGCTAAAATTCTACAACATAATTTAAATGAATGAAATTAATAAAAAGACATATTAAATTGATTGGCATAATTGTACACTTATTTGGTGCAACTCCCCAAGTGTAATGATATCTATGAATTAATGATATTTAAATATTCATGATATTTAAAAAAAAAAAAAAACACTTTTCACCTTGAAAAATACACTTTAAAACCTTTCTGAAGATAAAAAGATCAATTTAGGCTTTTATTCACATATAAACATTGATCATCGAACATTAACAGAAGCTCAACTGAAACTGCTTGACGCACACGAACAAACCTCTTTCGGAAGCTAGGATGAGCTGTGCAACAAAAGAACGGATCTCATTTGGCTTCTTGAGCTTCTGTTTACCACAACCGATGTGTGAATTGATGAGTGTTTATGTGAATAAAAGCCTAAATTAAATCTGTTCATCATATAAAGGGATCAAGTCTATTCAAAAAATTTGGACTAAACCGCTCAAGTCATATGGATTATGAAACACAAATGGTTTTTCAAAACCATATCAAACCAACATGAACACAGAGTACACTTTTCAAAACTTGGCAAAATATTAATGAAGTTTGAATATGGAGCAGAACTCAGACAGGGTTCCTAGACATTTTGCATTTAAAAATTCCATACTTTTCCAGACTCAAATTCTCTGTAGATTTTCAGACCACATTTAACATAAATGGTTAATACAGCATTATTTTCAGCTTTATATTTGGTATATAGTACAGACATCTGTAAACATTTTTATTTTCTCAGGGTTTTTCTCATCGATTTTCTCGAAGTGACAACATACAGACTTCTGCATGCACATGAGAAACTTTTTTGTGCCCTCTAGAAACTATTCACATACGCATGGGATTTTTTTTGCGAGCTTACGCATTACAATTTCTAGTTTTATTTGTGCTGTAAAAATTTAGCTTTCCTCAGGGTAATGCCTCAAATATCAAGACCTAATGCCCAAGTTAATGCATCCTCTGTGGCAGAGGAGAAACCATGACACAAAATGGGCTGATGGCACAATAAGGCTGTGTGCACTGTTCCAGTTGCAAAGTTCAAGGGTCTATAAAAAAAAGACTGGTCCTGTAAAAAAAAAAAAAAGTGTTCAAAAATTGGCTTTCGTTAGGGCAGTACGTCATATTTCATGGCCTTAGGTCTGCTTTAACGCATACTCTGTGGCAGCCAATAAACCACACCGCGAAATGGTCTGATGGCGCAATAGGTGGCTCAGTGTGCATCGTCTTATATGCTAAGTTTAATGGTTTCTCGTGCGCACACAAAGTCTGTATATTTTTTATTTTTGTAAAGGTCCTTTAAGCGGCTTTGTAATACAGTAAGAATATCTTGAGAAGAATCCCAAAATGCTTATAACCTGCATTTTTGCATAATGAAAAAGTGCAACTTGAATTCATTAAGTCGTGTTTGACAATCACTAAAGAATCACTAAACAGCTGCCATGAAAACACTTCTTGTGTGAAATTTATTTTCATTAAACTCTTAATCTTCTATTATAGAAAACCAATTAAGGGCAATTGTCTGGAAATGTAAATATTTTTCCATGCTCTGATTTCTTTTTTCCAAACATTTCCAGACCTGGAACCCTGATAAGATCACTATGCAGCAAAAAGAAATGACATGGATATTTACATATCTTCATGCTTTGCATCACAATTATTAAAACCCAATATGGATCAGCGAATTGAAACTAAACCTTCTCATTCTTCTTTACCTGAAGATTGGTGACATCAAACAGATTGCCGTCTTTTCTCACAGACAGGAGAGTAGCTCGGCCATGTGATGGGTAACCCTCCTCAACCCTCAGGTGACATACGGTGGTCGCAGTCTTGAGAAAGATCAGAAGCTTTTCAGCAGGACACCAATCAATCGCAAACCTGAAGAAACATGAAAAATTGTAAATGAGATACAGGGAGGAAAATTATTCATAGTGTAAGATGAGTTTCCCTTTTTGCTGTAAAGTAGTAATGTTGAGTTTCAGTGTTGTCAACTTAACTAGAACATTCCTCAGCAACATTTTAGAATTAAAGTAATCTTTTAAATGTTTTTATAAATCTATAAGATCAAATAGTGCCTGTTAGTCAGTATCAGGACATTTTGATGAAGAAAAGACTATGCAGCCGTCACAACATTTCACAGTTACAGAAAAGATTTATTTTAAAGAGGAGTTGTATGATGTCATCAGGTTTTTATTAACCTTTTTCTTTATCGGCATCCGATATCAACGGACCTTTACAAAGTACAGAAATAAGTTTTAAAGAGACACTTCTACAAAGAATGTATGGTTGTACTTTAAGAAAATGTACCTGGAGTGAAGAGCCTGAATCTCAGACAGCATCTCTCCTTGACTTATGTACCTCTCCATCACCCCCACAAGGGCGGAACTCACTTGCCTAAGTGGGCCGTTCACCACCTCCTCTACCAGGCCAGCGGTTCCCTGAAACATCTACAGACAGGAAAGAGGTACATTCACAATAATATAATGAAACAAAATGAAAACCAGATGAAACGTAGTTCTAGAGGAATATTAGCTCTAAGCACTGACAAAAACAAAAACATTTAGTCAAATAATTTGCATTTTATCATATAAACACTACCAAAAGTTTTAAAATTTCTCTTTAGTATTTCAAACAGTAACAATAATTGCTAACATCTCTTTTAACTGATATATATATATATATATATATACAGCTCTGGAAAAAATTAAGAGACCACTATTTATAGGTATGTGTTTGGGTAAAATTAACATTTTTGTTTTATTCTATAAACTACTGACATTTTTCCCAAATTCCAAATAAAAATATTGTAATTTAGAGCATTTATTTGCCAAAAGCAACAACTGGTCAAAATAACAAAAAATATGCAGTGGTCTCTTAATTTTTTCCAGAGCTGTATATATATATAAAATACTGTTAACTAAAACAAGATTGCAAAAAACATCTTCAGCACTATGTATGAGTGCATGAACATTATTATAAGAAGCATGTTCCTCTCTTGAAATCAGGCACTGATTTCATCACTCATTCTACACATCGCAGCTCTCAGCATCACTTTAGGGAATATATACTTAGACACAGTACCTGAAGATGGAATTCGTCACTTGTTGTCATGGTGATGGAGACACGCAGCGGTTCAAGTGATTTTTCGGCAGCGTGAGGCAAGAGCTCAAGACACAGCTCAGAGGGGCTGACTGAGAGCAGCCTATGCTGCATAATTCTGTGAGTCGCTGTGACCAAGGTTTGCAGGCTGAGAGGCAAAGAAAATAAGAGAAAGGAACAGGGGAGTTTATTGTGTTGAAATATTTTTGCAGCAAAAGTGTTTTGGAAAAAAGAATCTTCAGTATAATCAGTCACAGTAATCTAACAATCTCTAGAATCTTGATGAATCCTATAGAAAACTTTGGTAACAGTATACAGTAAATGTCTTTGTCCTTTTAGATCAATTTAATACATCCTTGCTGAATAAATGTAAGTATTCATTTCTTTAAAAACAAAAAGAATCTTCAAACCTTTCAACAGTAGTGTATATACGGACTCACCTTTCTCTTAATAGTGTCCAGTCACTAACTCGAGCCTGCTGTTTTTTAACCTCATCCTTAAGCTTAGACAGACGCAAATCACACATATTCAAGGCATTCTGGGCTGCCTGGAGGGAATCTTCTAACTGAAAGCTGATTTGTGTCTGTGCATGAGAGAAAGGAATGAGAATTTAAACAATTGGATTCAACCAGTTTGTCCCACAGAAAAGTAGCCAAACCAAGAAGTCTAAAGTGAGTGGAAGTCTTACCTCAGCTCTCTGATTTCGTTTAGCTGCGATTCTCTCCTTCTCTTTGCACTCCTCCTTCTGAACGAGAAAAAGATTTCATGTACAATTCAACTGTATGAAAATGCAAGTATGAAACTCCATCATAAAACTGCTCTCATTCGATCACTGTTGGAGTTTGTTAAGGGCAACACAATAATCGTCACAAAAAATTGTCTTTTAATCAAAAACAATAAATCAGATTAGTTTGATGAAGTAGATAAAGACTTTTTTCTTCAAGTATTGAAAAAATAAAGACAGATAGAGAGAAGAAAAACAGCAAAGTCTGACTACCTTTATCTGCAGAGTGGACAGTAGAGTCTCCAGTTTCTGCCGTTTACCCTGAAGCTCTTCCATGCGAACCTGAAAAGCATTGATCTGCCCTTCCACCTCCTGAACTCTTTCCTGATATTCTGCTTTTAAAGTCTTCCATGCAGAACGAGCTTCATTACCTGAGCACACAAATGAAAGGATTAGTTCACTTCAGAAATCAAATTTCCTGATCATTTACTCACCTCCATACCATCCAAGATATTCATGTCTTTCTCTTTTCGGTTGAAAAGAAATTATATATGGAGAAAAGTGTTTTCCTCAAAAACCTTAATTCCTTTTCGACTGAAGAAAGAAAGACATGAACATCTTGGGTGACATAGAGGTGAGTAAATGATCAGAAATTTGAATTTGGAAGTGAACTAATCCTTTAAGGCATCATTTCATTTACTCATTTGGTAGACGCTTTTATCCAAAGCAACTTACAAGTTAGAGATTGAACTTGGTGGGGATTGAACCCAGGTCTCTGGTGTATTAGAAGTGAGTGGTTACTCCTCACTGTCATGTTCAATACACAATAATGTGTGTGTTACCTGGGTTTTGGGGACATGGTTCATTCAGCAGATGATCCACTGACTCCAGACCTGCCAGCAGCTGGATCGTGTCATCCACCACACACAGCTGCCTGAATATATGCTTCTGTTTCCGTCTGCAGTCCTACACGAACAAACAAATGCCTTAAAGTTAGCATGAAGCGTAAGACTTCTGCCCTGTTGTGATGTATGTGTGAGCAAAGTGGCTTCTCGAACAAGAAAAATTTAGGGAGGGACATGATTTTGTCCATCTGGAATTGACTGGATGGTTGCGGTTTGCTATTGATCAATCATGCCAGTAAACCCGATATCAGAGAACAGATGTGTTTGCAAGAGGGAGAGGAATTTATTTTTACTATTAAAGATTACAGGTGCACATGAACTTAACAAAATAATGATGTGCATGGATAAATCATTTATAAATAAATACTGCAATATCCCATTCCTTTAAATCATCTATATTGAAGGAAATCCCATATTATTGTTCCATAGTAATGAGTTTTTAAAAAGGAAGTTTGTCATAAACTGCAGTTGTACAAAAAAACTCAAAATTCACCATCAAATAAGGAGCCATAATTTCTCCCTCTTCCGTTTCCTGCAGTTCGGTGGTGTTCCATGATTTCAAGAAGGAAGGATCAGTCCTTTCCAGAAGTCTGAAATCAGAGACAATTATTTAGTGTTTATTTATTCATATTTTCTGCCTTTAAAAACTACCATGGTAAAAAATCAGTCTAAGCAATTTAAGGGTTTTAATATCTTTCTGTCAGTTTGGTTAACCAATTAAATTAGTAGAATTAGTAAATCACACTTACTTTAAAAGAAAATTAAAACAATTCCCGGATATTCAATAACCCATCAGCTGAAGTGGACATGCATTTAGGGTTGTGCATGTCTATTGTTTTACATACTGAAGGAAATTATTTCACTCAAAAATGTTGAATTTACGTCGCCACACACATAAAGATGAGAGTTATACAGTTATGGGAACGGGGGGTTTGGATGTATAACCAAACACTGAACGGTTAAAATTGATTTCAATGTGCGTCAGAGAGGAATGACTGTAACGCTAGTGCCAATCGTTTCATTGAAAACTACAATTAAAATGCTGACTTTTTCAGGGCTTCGTACTTTCACCACATACATACATAATTTCACCAAAGAACCCTTGATTTTTATAGCATCAGAGTTCTTCAAAAATATAAAACACTGAAACAAAGTGTTTGTTAGATAATACTCACCCTTCGGCTCTCTCGGTCGCCATTTGTGTTTTGAAACTTACCCGCCTAACGCTGATTGGTCAGAACTGCGAGGGCTTCGTCACAAACGTCAACCAATCATTTGCCCACGATGAAACCTTTTATCCATAATTAAATATTACTTGAATTTACAGCCAAATAACAATACATTAGCGCATTTAAAATATATTCATAGCATTAAATAATTATTTTTATTTGTACAGTAGTTATTCATAGTCTAACAAAAACGTTCTTTTTACATTAATCTATGTAAATATAGACTTTTAAAGGAATACAAATTTATATCAATATGTACATCAAAAGCATTGTCATTTAGTATAAAGAAAGTTACGCAGGTCTATTTCAGTCGCTAATTATTAAACTTGACAACTGAATAAAATGTCTAATGCTGTGTAAAACTATATGTATTAACTCTTTAAAAATTTATAATTCATTCTAGACAGCAAATTTTCGTTCATTCCTGGATTAAGTCTCAAGTCTTCATTGCAAATAATTGCAAAACGGTAACACTTTACAATAAGGTTCATTAGTAAACTACATTAGATAACATGAACTAATAATGAAATGCACTTCTACAGCATTTATTAATCTTTGTTAATGTTAATTTCAACATTTACTAATACATTATTAAAATATTGTTAACATTGCTAATGTACTGTGAACTAACATGAACAAACAATGAACGACTGTATTTTCATTAACGAAGATTGGTAAATACAGTAACAAATGGTTATCGTGTTAGTTAATACATCAACAAATGTTTAACTAAGGAACCTTATTGTAAAGTGTTTCCAGCAAAACGTTCAGAAATTATTATTATGAACAATATAAGTTTTCCAAAGTCAATACATTCTAATTTTTCAGGTTAATAGGGAAGATCATGGCTAGTGACTCCTAATAGTGGGAACCTAGGGTTTTCAGCAACATTTATACACTAAAACAATAATAATAATAATAAAAACTTGTGCCTCAAGTTAGTGCAAGCAATTAAATGAATGTTATTTTTAAAATGTCACAATTTTCCCTGATTTCTAAAAAAAATACCCTTCAGTATAAATCTGTCTTCAGTGTAGTTTCTATTATGTTAAGATATTCACTATAAAAAAAGGATACTTTGAATGACAGAATTCAGTCATGTTTATCTTTAAGAGGGTTTTTGAAAACTTGTGCAACTGGACCTTTGACTCTTACCGAGATATAGATTAGTTACAACAAATCCTGTAGTAAATGACCCAATTTCTGAGAAAAATAAGCTGCATTTGTCAATTTTATACCTCGACCTTAGCATTAACATTAATGGCAAAATATCTTTTTTGTATTGTGTTCTTCTGAAGTGTCTGTTTAACGGACAAAACTGTCTGTCCATTCAGCTTTATAACATACACTGTATGTTTTATAAAATATGACAGATGAAGCTAGATGTGCCCAAGCGAACACAAACACACACAAATACAGTCCAGACACAAGAGGACACCGGTTTACTCATCTTTTATTGTCACATTCATATCTATGCTCTGTATTCTTTACAAGGAGTTCAAAACAATTGTGGATGAGAATCAAAGAAAATCAGGCAGGCAGAGGCTGAAAGTCCCGATAATGTCTGTGGCACCTGCTGTAAAAGGGTGAAGGGATAAAGGTAGTCGGATAAAGGTCTCCTTCCTCCTCTCTCATCCTCCTAAATGTGCCCTATTTAATTTAACAGACCTTCACTCTCCTGTTGCATCATTACAGGTGAAATGAAACGATAAAAATGAAAACATCATGCTGCTCTGTGTGGCCTGAAAAGACTATTATGTTGCGGTTCACAGAGAAAGAAGAGCGGATTCTATTGCAAACATAAGAGATACAATCCTATGTCATTTTTTTTTTTTAAAAAGCCATCAGAAATATAAATCAAATAGAAAGATGAAGTTAAAAAATAAAGTCAGTTTAATAATAATGAAAAAAAAAAAAGACTGGATAGTGAAATTGACATTTTATATGTTACTTCCCCTCCCACATATCTATTCCATTTCCAAATTCATCCTGAACAATTTAAAAAAACAACTGAAGAAAAATCATCTTTGGAAGTAAAAGACTCCTATCAACTACAATATGGAGATGCTGCTACCCATTTGCTCAAGTCATTTATTATTATTACTATTATTGATTTATTAAGCTTAACATTTTCAAAATTAACTTTTTTTGTGTCCTTTATGACATGTCCTATCCATTTGTCTTTATTCTAAGAGGTAGATCAACAAAAAAAAAAAAAAAAAAAAAAGAAAAAAAGAAAAAAAAATTAAAAACACATGGTTACAGGTGCCTTTTGATTGAGGCCGTGAAGTCATAAAATGGGACTACAGGTGGAGGACAGAATGTTAGTAGAAGCTCCGGGCAGACTGTGCCATTTTATTGCCGATTTAAATCTAGTTTCAGCAAAAAAAGAAAGTGAAGCTGTTTAAGATCAGCGAGAAAAGGGCTTCTAAACAGGAAGGATTGTACTTGGGGTCAAGGCTGCATGGCATGGAGGTAGTGTGGTGCCATCGAGGTGGGAAAGGACACAGAGAAGATAGCGCAACAGGCACAATTGTGTGTTTCGTCTACACAGGTAACATCAGTCACTCTTCTAATGCTGGCCTATTTGTGCCATAATGTGGGGAGAATTCTAATTGAGCTTAATTGTGCACTAACTGAATTTCACAGGTTCCTCCTCTCTCCCGTGCAAACCGTCACACCACACATCCGATTCCTGTCCTGTCACCTCAACCTCGAAAGCGTCCCAACTCTAAGCTGGATTCTATCCAAACGCCTACAGAAATGAAAAGCTAAAAATAAATTAAAACTCAAAAGTCAAATGTAACATGCACTTTCGCTCTCGTCTGCTTGATAAAACAATCTTATGGCTAAGTCTTGAGGTAGCGTTCCTAGTTATGTGAGGTTTGAGTCGTCATTTGTAGCACCCAAATGTTTTCCTAAAGGAGAGGCCAGAAACTAGCACGGTGAGATACAACAGTGGCATGCAACGTCGATATGATAATCACACCCAACTAAGCTGCGCTTCAACCTGTGGTCTACGTGTAAATCTATGCACTGCAATGCAACTTTTCCCAGTGGACACTTAACAGTCCGTGTGACAAACGACAGCCATTCGTTTGACTCGTCACAGATTTGCATAAGTAAACAACATACTATCTTTTTTTCCGAAGCTCAAGTATGCTAGCGAAACGGTTCTACTGCTTGTTCAAGCCCTCGCCACCGACAACAACGTGTGGAGGACCTCGAAATAAAATGGAGAGAAGAAAACTTTTCCAAGTGCCAAACAGGAAGTCGACTCACGGTACTCAGGGAACCGTAACTAATATACAGCACTGCATCCGTTCCTGACTGCGTACAGTCTTAATCAGTTCCTTTTTTTCTGGAGTACATCAACAGAAACACAAAGAGAACCCCAGTTTGGCACAGGTATTACATGAAGAGTGAATCATTTGTTAGTATTTCAAATGAACTAGTAGCAGTGTAAGAGGTGTCTGTGCATAAAGAACTCTGATCGAGGAAAAACCTAGCTAGAATCCAAACTAAATAAATGGAGACAATTCGAGGGGGGGAAAAAAAACAACAACAACACCAAAAAAAAAAAAAACGAATGAGGAAAAATAAATGGCAAAAAAACTCAACATCCAATGACTGAACTGAACAGAGATAACGGTCACAAACGAGGCCAGCGTGAGAGAGGGCGTTCTATTCCAGAACTGAAACGACGTCGCTCGCCAATGCTAATGACACTTTTGAATCGAATACTAACGCAAAACAAAAACGAGCGGATGAAGGTAGCGAGTGGTGTAAAGTGATGAAAGATAAGAACACGGGTTGAAAGGAAGGGGGCAGATGTGAAATCTAAAAGCTTTACAGAATGTCCACTGAAACTGTCCAGGGCATCTCCCTCTCATCGCTTATACCTTTCACCCAAACAATAAAAATAAAAAATACAAAATAATAAAAATGCAATTACAATAACATATCTACTATTTCGTTTCTTGTTTTTTTTTTTTTTGTCAACTATGTTAGTTCTTGGAGATCTGCGGTTATGTTAATAATTCTCGCTCACATATTTTCTTTGTTTTTTTGTTTTTTTTGTCTTTTATTGATGAAACAGTTCGCAACCAGATGTCATGTCCAAATAAAGCTTGCTGTCAAAAACAAAAAGGTAAAAGCAAAAAGGCTGCTGCAGTCTGAACAGAGCAGAAGTGTGTGAGTGTGTCTTGGTGTCTGACAGAAATCTATGGGCTGGAACGGGACAGACACTTCTTTCTCGCCTGAAGAGCAGTATGTGTTGTGTCTCCATTGAGAATGAGTTCAATCCTCAAGCAGAAAACAGAAGACTGCCATCTAGTGTGAAAAAGGGAAGCTTTTGTAAAAAACAAAAAGCAAAATAAAAGACCTTGACCGGTTAAAGCACATGAACATGCTGGCAAACCCTTCGCAGATGTCTGAATGGAACCTGAAAAGGACGCGGTCTGGCAGTGTCCATCCATCTTTAACGGTTAAAAGTCTTTCCATCCTTTATCCAATTAGTATTTTATTCTAAAAAAATACAAATCATTTTTTTCCCCAGATTGTTCCATCGAACAACTTATTTACAGTTTTAAATTTGAGAGATGTGTATGCTTTCGTTTGATTTATTTTTATGTTTTTTGGCTCCCGTTTTTCAAAAAGGTACCTTTTGTTCTCAGTCAGTTTAAAAAAATGAGTATGACCGAGGCCATAGAGTGTTTTCTATATTTCTGCCTTTTTAAAACACCCAAACCACTTCCCCAACAAAAAAAGATTCAACATTTAAACTCAATTAGAAAACACACTCACGCACACTTGCACAGGACAATGGAGAAGGACGAGGCTCCATCCAAAAGAAAAAAAGAGAAAGATGTTAAATGTTTCACATTCGGTGTCTTAGGGCCGACGATGGTCGACATGCTTTTTTCGAGTAAGTCGAGCCCTTTCAAGTAAGCCAACCAATGATGTCAAAGTGCAGAATGATCAACATCACACCACAGGTGCAAAAATAAATGGCACAAGTTAGAAGAAAAGGCCATTTTTAGTTCTCTATAGTCAGCTTGTACAACAAACATACGCATTTGCGTCAAAATTAAAATTCCTGTGGTATGGCAACGTTCATTATGCACCAGCAAGAGATGGTAAGAACCGTCCAACGTCCCATTAGCCAATGATTTCAAGTGTGACTCTTCAAAGACCCCCAGGCTGGCCAAAAGGCTGCGAGACTCAAAACAATTCATCATTTTTCCTGGGAGTCCTTCTGAGCTCATGTGAGGGAAAAAAAACCTCAATTACACTCTCGCACACACGCATACCAAAAAAGAAAATAAAGGGGGAAAAAATTTAAAATATTTCTTCCTTAAAAAAATAAAATATTCAAGACTATCAGCTTTTATATAAAACACCAGCAAGCAAAAAAAAAAGTGGGGAAAATAAAATAAAAAAAAAAACAGAAAAAGAAGAACGAAATTAGGAATACTGAGGTAACAATACCCTGAGGTAGTATTTTTGTTTTTTTCTTAATTCATTTTATCTAATCTGTTCTAAGTTCAGTGAGAAAGGCCAGGACCCTGGCAACCTCATCGGCAAATGTCGAACAAAGTGGGGGGCGAGAGAGAAAGCACAGAAACCATATTGCTGTCACCTGTTCTTGACCTTTAACCTAAAGGCAGGTTTGTGGAGGCTGTACCCATCAATCAAACCTGGCATTCAAGACGACCGTCCTTAATTGATTCGTTCTCTGCGTATTTTTACAGCATTTTTATTCTCAGGAAAAACAGAACAATACGTCTGAAGACCAGGTTTACAGATGACGACTGCTTTTTAAAAATGCGAATATGTAAGTCACACATTTCTTAAAGAGAACACACTTTTAAAAAAAATGCTCTATGTCTCGTTTTTGGAAATTACGATACGCTCCACTTCATTGTCTGCCTGCTCCAATGCAATGAGGGGCCAGGTTAACTCACATATCATATATATATAATATATATAAAATATGCCGTTTGGGTGTGAGCGGCGCTGCAGCGATCATCGCCGGCGTGGTTTAGGGCGGAAATGTTGGGCTTCCGCACGTCAAAGCTGAGCCACTGCAATACAACTGCAGAGGTCAACTTTAGCCCACACGCTTACTGAACTCTCGCCGCACGTCCCGCCGGCCAAACGGCACGCAGCCTGAAAGGGAAGCCTCCGAAAAATGGCGCAAGCAACCCTCTCAAACCAGGTACGCGATTGCAGACGGTTAAACGTGCAGCATCTCAACTCAAAGTCATGAAGATTATATTTACAACCTCATTTTTTTCATCTTTTTTTCATCTCGTCACCCCCACAGTTTAGCGTGGGGGACTTCAAGAGCAGTGTTAACAACTTTGGCCCCTCCCCTCATCTCTGGTAGGTAGAGAGAAGTCACCTGATTGGTGACCACGCCCACTAATTAATTGAGACTGGTTCTCTGCTCTCTCTCTCACTCCCATCTCTACCTCACTGCATTTCATTAATAATACCTCTGAATAAACATTTCTATACATATATCTCTATCTTTAAAAAAAACACAGTTAAAATTTTGAAGTGACTGCTGATGGCTGAGGGTCCTATGTAGCTGAAATCCTTTAGGAATACACACTTTTGCGGGACCATCAATATGCCCTATTCCTAATAAGCGGCTATGTATAAAAGCTCTCACCAGAGGGCGCTCCGCTCTGACGGACCTCCTCGCCATCCTCAGTCACTCCACCTGGCCTGGCATCTGGTCTCTGTTTTCTAGTCATCTCTCTTCTTTAGAAAAATCACTCTTTTTTTCTTGTTCATTTTCACTAAACTTGTGTCCTCTTTCTGTCTCAGGCATACTTTTTTTTGTCTTTTGTTCTCTTTTTAATTCCCTCTCAGTTTACTGCTCATTTCTCCCTGTCTACCGCTGGGTCTGTGTGTCACTCTCTCTCTCTCTCAGTCAGTCCGCTCGTTTGTCCTCCCATTTGTCTGTCCGTCTGACTGGGTAGCGGCCCCGGCCTCTCACTTCCTCCTGGGTTCTTGTGCCAGTCCCTGCGGGGTCCCCAGCTCAGTCATGCCCTGTGGATTGGGCCCCTGCTGGACTCCCATACCTCCTTTCTGCTGCTGCTTGACTTGTGTCAAAATGTCCCTGATCTTCCTCTGTGCCAACTGGAAGAGGGAACAAAAACAAACAGCCTTTTAGCATTGTTTGCTGTGCCGTGTTTTACATATAAATGTTTGTTACATTCAAGCCAAATGAAAAGTCAACCAAGATCTTTGGGTGTCCACTACTAACTAAGTGAAGTGCGTTTATGCAGGGAATACAGAAAGATAAGCAACTCACCTGACTTGCGTAAAAGTGGCCGATGATTTTGACGATGACCTGGTCGTGTTCATCAGGGGTTTGCTCTCGGGGAACCACTACTTCAGCAGCGGTGAGGTTCTGCAGCTCATTCACCTACAATGGGTGGTTTAAACACATGGGATCAATTAAATCAGAGGGATAGTCTTGAATTTTGGCTTAATTTGATGCATTTAAACATGACTTTGAGATTATATATATATATATATGTGAAAAGGATATAACGTGACATATAATGTGACACTGAAGACTGGAGTAATGATGTTGAAAGTTAAGCTATGCCATCACAGGAAAATAATATAATATAATAATATTAAACATACTCTATTTAAACATGCATATATACAGTTCAAGTGAAATTAGCCATGAAAAATATGCTAGATGACTAGAAAAGATACCTATTAAGTACTACAGCTTGGTAAATAATTGATGTACTATTAGCTACTTCCAATATTAGGGAAAAAATAAATAATACAATAAGATTAATATTATTATATCTTTTGGATTGACAAAGAAATTATATATATATATATATATATATATATTTATATTTAAATATTTAAATAAAGCCATCAAAATATTTATGGCTGATACACATACTGCCACCAGTATATCATGGACCTTTTCTCTGTAATTATTTGTCTCCAACATTTAATTTCATGACGTAGCTTCTTGGAGAATCTTCCTCTAGGGAGGTGTTGTCATCTGACATCTATTTGCAATATGTTAATGATGTATGACTTACAGTTTTCCCGCCCTTTCCGATGACCCTTCCTGCTGCTGCAGCTGCTACTTTGATGTGCGTCTCCAACTTCACCTCCTCTTTGGGGCCAAAGAAGTTCTCCTCCTTCAGCTTACCGTATATTCTGCCTTGAGCCTAAAACACAGAGGGCTTGATAAATGACTTATGTATTTACTGAGGGTCTTCCTGAAAACATATTTTATAAAATGACTTTGCAAGCAATGCATTCATGCAAACCTTGAATTGGGCCTCAGGTGGCCCCGTCACAATGACCATTCGCATTTTCGAGTCTGGAGCCTCTGCAGGTGCAATCTAAGGAAAAATGCATTTGGGATGTTTAAGGGATGTGTAGATTTCATTGAAAAACTCAGTAAAAAGAAAGATGATTCATTCATAGAAATAAAAAAGACATTCGTTCACAAACCAAAAACATTGCAACAGGTTTGAAATGACACGAGAGTGAGTAAAAATACATGAATTTTCATTTTTAGGAGGACAATCTCATTCTCCTATTATATTTAGGTTGCTTTTGACCCAAAAAAGGTACATCAATAAAACAAAAAAACAAACAAACAAACAAAACAGGTTCGATATTTGATATAAAACAAAATGTTTTATATCAGATTTAACCAAAAATGTATGACATATAACCATTTAAACTAAATTGTTACACATATTGTTTCGCTTTAGCCCGAACTGTGGCTTTACACATGAAATTATGCCGATTATTTTTTCATCTATTAGTTAGATTAGTCTCAAATTATTTCTGTAAGATACATTTTGCCTCTTTCCTACACTCCCACAGTTTTTCCTTCCCATTGGAGCTGCATTTCATTTCTATGAACTGATAAAAAAAAACAAAAAACAATAAAAATAATGTCTTGATGCGTTTGTAGAGCAAAGGTTTATAGACCAAATAGTCTACATTTGAAAGAAAAAAAAAGAAAAAAAGAAAGAGGGTTTGGAAAAGAAAAGTCTGCATAAAGTTCACTGTGCTACCACCTTTTGATGAACCATTTCAGCATGAAAAGGAGATTCAGGCAATTTTTCATCATCATTTTTTCAAATGAAAGTAAAAAAATTTGCAAGTAAAATAAATACATTTTATTGGAAAATATTTCAGAGTAATATTGATGTGTTTTGTAAGAAAAGGAATATGTCGGCTTCATAAACTGACTGTATTAAACAGTTAATCAGTTACAAATGAATTTCATTAGTCAACTGAGTTCATACTGACAATTCCCATAAATTTAATCTAATGATATATTAAAATAACATTTCTAATAAATAAATAAAATATATTTTTTTCTTGCATCACACTGTTTTTTTAGCCTTGAAATTTCATTAACTGATAAGAAGGGGGTAAACTAAGTGATATCATGGTAAAACCTTTTCAAAACTTTTGTGCATTCACTCAAAGAGAAGTTACTGATTAGATACAACATGATTTAGTTTAAATCATAACTGTATTATAAGCTTATGTTGCACCAGGTCCAAACTGACCCAGAAATATACAAGGGGTATTTGCAGTTTTTTAATGCACTAGGATGGTTCACATAAACACTATTCTTCTGAAAGCATGGGAACCCAAAAAGATTAACCACGATGCATTTTCATAAAGGTTACCTTAATGGACGCTCCAGCAAAACGGCTTAGCTGCTTGATATGCTGTCCCTTCTTGCCAATAAGGGCTCCCACGGCTTGGGCTGGGATGTACACATGGACGGTCTCCTGTTCAGAGGCCTGTAGGGAGACACAAAACAAATAACTATCACACCACAACATATGGTGAACACCATTATCTTGTTAACAGATCATAACAAGATAAAGA
This sequence comes from Zacco platypus, assembly GCA_038088235.1. NCBI lineage: Eukaryota > Metazoa > Chordata > Actinopteri > Cypriniformes > Xenocyprididae > Zacco > Zacco platypus. The sequence goes on along the minus strand of CM076083.1, from coordinate 15,714,370 downwards.
TGCCACAGAGGCATAGTTTATGTGACAGCGCTATCTATGATTTTTAAAAGTAATGAATAGTGAGCAAATTGGTCGTACCCCAATTGGGCCATAGGGAGGACCAGGCACAGAGTTTCCAAGGGCAGGAGGCGGCATGGCCGAGGACGGCGGGAAGAGGCCAATGGCTCCCAGGTTTAGTCCAGGGATCAGGTGAGTCTGTTGCTGGATGAAATGGGAATGTAGATTCAGATTAGGCTTCTCATTTATCTTTATTGGCCAAGTAAGTTTTTCCACATTTTTCTCTCTTACGCAAACTCACATTCATGGCAGCGATGTCATTGTCATACGCTTCTCGCACTTTCTTCATGATCTCCTGTTCCGCCAGGCAGCACGCGTCGATCGAGCCCTTCACTGTAATGGTCCTCTCTGGGTTATAAAGGGTCAGATCCTGCAGTCTGCAGTGAGAGACATTTAGAATATAAACTCTACCAATCATGTTAACGCAGCTCAGAGTTCCTTTCATTTTTTTATTGTGTCCTTTCATTGCTTACGGTGAAATTGTGATCTTGGTATCGGTGTCCTGTTCCACTTTCTTCAGGTTGCGTCCCTCTTTGCCAATCAAACGGCCAACAAAGTTGTTGTGAGCAAGAACCTTCAGAGGCACCTCATCAGCACTACCGGAAACGAAGAAAGATTGTTAATAAAGATCTGAGAGCAGACAACTGACCATTTAAAGAACTGTAGGTTTACAGGAAAATGAAAAGTTTTTTTTGAAAGTCTTTTATGATCATCAAGGCTGCATTTATTTGATCAAACATACAGTAAAAGCAGTATTATGGTGAAATATAATTACAATTTAAAATAACCTTTTTCTTTTTTAAAAATGTCATTTTCAGCATCATTACTCCCGTCTTCAGTGTCACAAGATTCTTCAGAAATCAAGACTTGTATTATTATTATTATCAAAGTTGAAAACAGTTATGCTGCTAAAATTGGTAACACTTCTTAGGATTCAATTCTTTTTTTTAACTAGTTGCTTATTAGCTTTCATATTACTAGGGTATTGGGTGTTTATTAGTACTTATAAAGCACATATTAATGCCTTATTCTGCATGACCATATTCTAGATTCCTTAATACTACCCAATACCTAAATTTAAATACTACAAAAACTACCTTACGTAAGTAATTATAAGCAGTAAATTAGGAGTTTTTTGATGCAACAGTTGTAGTTAATAGCGAATGTGTGTTCCCCCATCCTAAAGTGTTACCCTAAACATTTCTGTGGAAATCGTGATACATTTTTTTCATGGTTCTTTGATAAATAGAAAGTTCAAACAAACAGCATTTATTTGAAATATAAATCTTTTGTAATAATATAAAAGTCTTTACTGTCACTTTTAATCAACTGATGAATAAAAGCACAAATTTATGTTTTTTTTGTTTTTGTTTTTTAAAGACCACATAGATGTAGATTACATTTGCAGGGAATCACCATTCTGGACTTGACCGAGTGTGTGAACTTGACATTATCACTCACGTTTTGGTGTCCTTGGCCTCCTGGTTCATGATTTCCAGGATCATGCGGCAGGCAGCTGAACAGCCCTCCGGAGTAGAATGGATGCTTATGGGCTTTTCGGCAGCACCTGCGTTCTCTTTACGATGCACATCAATCCTAAGAGATGAGAAGAGAAGAGCGGGAGGTATTGTAAATGCTATGCAACGAACAGAGAATAAAATATACAAAGTCAAAATCAAAAATCTTAAAAATCATACAGGTTTAGAATGACATGAGGGTGAACTATTCTTTTAAATTAAATTAGTGTCTGTTCCATTCCATAATATTTACCATAAAAATCACACTTTGAGTCAAATCACTCACTTGCTCTGAGTCTGCTTGGTGATGTTTCGGATGGTGGCACCCTCCTTGCCAATGATGGCACCCACGTATTGTGTGGGCACCAGCAGTCTGAGAGGGATGTCAGCGTGCTGATGTTTGGAGGGGATTCCCGAACCAGGCGACATCTGGCGGGAGTTTCCTCGTGGACCATATCCGGGACGACGGCCGTTGTCCGGGCCTCGTTGTGAGTCGACCTCAGAGTTCTCATCGGGGATGTATGACACACGCAAGGCGTTGTTCTCAAACTGGTAACCGTTGAGCTTCTGAATAGCTCTGAAAAGCATGAATAATATGCATGGTTTATAGTAACTGACAGCCTCTCGAAAGAAAATGTTACTGTGGTGTGGATGAATGCCAGCTGATTAAAAACACAAAGATTAAAATCATATGGACGATTTCACAGAGCAACATAAGTGATTTGCCTAAGAGGTTATTAAGAAACATTATGAATTAATCCGATGAAGAATCCAGGCTGACACATCGCCGTAATTAGCCAAGCAGAATAAAGCTTGCAAAGCAGCTGAATCACCAGTAGGTGTCAGCCTCAAACAAGACAAAACAACACAATGAGAAGGCGTGTGCCTCATGGTAGTTTAATTTGCTATTACACTAAGACAAGCCATTTATAAGGATGAAATGTGTAATTTTTGTGTTAAAATATGTTCTATTATTCCATCCTAAAATGCATACAGACATTTGTAGTTTTTTTTTTTTTTTTAACACTGGTGCTTTCGAAACATTGAGAAACCCAGCACAATGACATTCTCTCAATCAATGGTGCGTGTTTGGGGAGGGGCTATCTGTTTGTCCAAGCAATGGCAGATGGGGAAATCTAATTACCAAAATTCCATTCCATTTTGTGACACTAGTGGAAAAATTACACACTTCAGCTCTAAATTAAGGTCGCAGGGCAAAGTCCACTCACTGTCTTGCCTGCTCCCGTGTCCCATATGTGACGTTCACAACTGCAGTCTCACTGTCTGTATTCACTATGGGACAAAAAGAAGAAGAAACAGAGTGTAAATGACTTACTGATGCTGTAAAAGAATTAGCAACATTTCCAAGTGTTCAGTATGAATCTTCAGTATGAACTAGTCTGTCACAGCAATTCAAATTATTGTATAATTTCATTAGCATTCCCTTCAATGTCTATAATTTGAAACAAAATGACACTCAAGACATACATTTACCTTGTTCACAGTTCTCCACAGTTCCATACTGGGCAAGCAGACCATCAAGAACCTACAATGGATAAAAGAGAATGAAATAGACACAAGGAAAGGAAAAGTATATGCACTCCAAAAATTGTGTTTTGTGCTCCAGTAAAAATATTTAAATATTCTTAAATCAAAATGTTTATTTTGGAAGCACAATGACTTAATTGTGACACATTTTTCAGAAAACAAGATCTAAGATGTTAAAGGATTAGTTCCTTTAAAGATGAAAATTGTTATTTATTACTCACTCTCATGTCGTTCCATATCCGTAAGACCTTCGTTCATCTTCAGAACACAAATGAAGATATTTTTCATGAAATCCGAAAGGTATATGGCTCAGTATTGACAAGATAAAGTATTCTTGTCGCTTTGTAACATTAAGGTTGAACCTCTGCCGTCATGTCGACTATTTTAACAATGTGTTTAGTATCTTTCTGGACCTTGAAAATGATGGTTAAACTGGTGTCTATGGAGTCAGAGAGCTCTCGGATTTCATCAAAAATATTTTAATTCGTGTTCTGAAGATGAACGAACACGAGTTGAACGACATGAAGGCGAGTAAATAATGACAGAATTCCACATTTTTGGGTGAATTAACCCTTTGAGTTTATGCTTAAAACAAGAAAAACATCTGTCAATGGGACAATAAATATAAACAACTCAAAGAGAAAACAGGATTTCTTTTCTCACCACACAATTTTCAGAAAACAAAACTGAATATTTTAAGTCATTTCCCTTCAATGTTTCTTGATTTTTTTTAAAAAAATAGATATTTGTAATGGTTTTCAAGAATGCTCCAACTGAGTGGTTTCACACAAGAAATCCAAACTCAAACTCAGCCTTGTTTTCTAAGTAGAGTGTATAGTTTTTTTTAATGAATAAAAACAAAAGTTCTTTATTGACATCTTTAGATTATTAAAATGTTCTTAACACTAAGATGAAAGTCTTAATGAAAGATAAAAGAAAGACAGCAAGATAAAAATAATGGTTCTTTTAAGAACTATTCATTGACAAAATCTTCTTCTATGGGATCTCTGTGAAAAACTCCTTTTTTAGCTTTTATTTTCAAGTGCAGCCTAGAGAGCAAGCCATTTGTCGTTTAAAGCAGTTTTTTCATTCATCAGGACATCCCAGAATTCTCAAACTCAGATTAGAACTAAAATAATCAGGTGAGTGATTTTGTGTATGATAACAGACTATTCAGAACTTGACATCTGTACTACACCAAACCCAGTTGGTTAAACCCTGGTTTTTGCCACCAGGATTTCGCCTCCTAGTGGCTGACATTGGTGCAAGTGGCTGGCAGAAGCGGGGCCTGCTGGAGACGTGCCAAGAAAGACCCCGCCCCGCAAGAACAACAGTCAGGCAGTACAACCACCATCGGAGAACGCACGCACCGTGCCACACCCGCGCGCGCACACACTCACACTCACATACCCAGACGTTGTATGTTGATGGTGTAATCTCATAATCACACACAGATCACCTAACCTGAATGACATGGATAAAACTCAGAGTTTAAACCAACATAGGGCACTGCCCTTGCCAGAACATGTAGGGAAAGTTCAAACTTTGCTATTCAGAGTCTGATTAAAACAACGCGCTGCTGAAATTTGCATCTAAGCGACAGAATTACACAGAACTTATTATATAATTATTGTCCACATAAGCATTAAAACATTTACATGTTGTCACGTATCTTTTTGGAAGAGGCAGAAGAAAAATACTGACTTTTTGTTGATACTGAAATACTTTCTCATATTGCAATGGAATGTGGAGCAACTTACATATTTAATTTTTCCCTAAAAAAAACCTGAACATCTTAAGTCATTTACCTTCACAAGTAAAGTAATAAATCTTGTAAAAATGTAAAGATACAGTAAGTGCAGAGACAGGTTCAAGTACACCATTTGCAGCTTAAACTTTTTAGTAACTATCAAATTTAAACTTGCCCTAAAATAAATTACCAGGTATTTTATTTTTGTGCAAGATAACAGGATTCATTCCTCCATGTAAAAATTTAATCTGTCAAACTGAACTACATTTTTCACCCATTAAATCCCAGATTAGTTTTCATAGATTTGTTTGAGCATCCCGACCAGCACAAAGCTGCAGCATTGGTTTGAGACGAGATGATATTTTGCCATTTCTGTTTGGTGACATGAGTGTTTCAGAAACGACTTGACATTTACGTTGTACACTGTGTTTTTTTAGGTCAAACTTTAGGATGCTGTCTGAAACTATGAATGGAGAAGAATCATCAAGCACACAATAATTTACTATAGGATTAGGCTTTAATCTATGTCTGGAAAAACCTCCTTAAGAGCTACCCTAGCACTTCGGCAGGACATTTGGGTGAAGAGCATCATTGTGTCGATTAAGAAGAACTAAAAAGGTCTTACTGTCAGAACAGACTTGGGCACACCCAGACTCACCTCCCACTGTAGGTGTGGCGGAATGTTTCTGATCTGAAGTTTTCTGGTCCTGTAGAGGGAGAAAATAAGAGAAACAAGGTTTTAAAAAGGTTACCCTCACAAATATTGCTTGATGAAACAAGTGCAGTCAATAAATCCAGTACAAATTGACAGGAGCGGTCACAGCCACAGACATTTCCAACAAAAACTACTCTCGAAGTTTGCACCCACAATCGCATAAAACTAATTACAATAATGACATCTGGCAATCCAACGTCATCCAAATTCTGATTTACGCTGGAGGCTGGTGCTCAGAAAGGTCCTGGTCTTGTCTACTTCTAAATGATGTGGCAAGAGACGCATGGAAAGGTGAAAGTCAAAGTCAGAACAGGGATAAATCCATCTGAACAGCAACTTCCATCATAAATGGTACTTAATTTTAGCTCTGACATTAATACTTTTATCCTTTTACATGCCATAAGAGTGAGCAGATATAAATCAAGTTCTTTTTTTAACATTGCAAATTATGTGCTTAAAAAAAAATCAGTGTTTTCATTTGAAGTTTCTATCTAAGAAAAGGACAAACATTTTATAAGGAAGGAAAATTCTACTCTTAGTATTCATATTGGATTCATATGAATTTTAAAAAGTAGAAAGATTTGTTGTGATGTAAAGTAATAATATTTCCTTACACACTGATAGGGAGTGTACACTTAATCATGGCATGAATTATTCATTCATAAACATTACGTTTTTGGAGAGTTGCACCAGATAAAAAAAAAATCCTAGTCAACTAAACTAAAAACTAAAAAATAAATAAAAAAAAATTAAAAATGCAATCATTACAAAAAAGGTCACTGTATGCATGTGTTTACATGCAACCATATATGCACACTACATTTTTAAATTAAACCAAGCAGGTAAAATGCACTATAAGTGTCTGTAAATATAAATATTTGTTGTGGATCAGTTTAAAACTTTGACATGGTGTGGCACGTTCAATTTATAAAACAATTATACAATCATTGTTATATTTCCACAATGCCAGTTTATTATCCTGAGTTTACACCATGTATCATCTCAAAATTGAGGACAGAACATGTCATATATGAATGTCATAGAATTTATAGTTAGGTAGATTAAACATTGTGAAGATCCTTGGGAGCATCTCTCCAGCTCAACGTTTGTGGAAGCGAGGCGGAATGGGCAGAGGAGAGAGAGAGAGAGAGAAGAGACTGAATGGGTATATTGAAACTAGACAGTGAAGTAGTTTAATGCCAGCTGCCCCGGAAGCTTCCAAAATCATCGGTCAAGAAAGAGAGGGAAAAAGAAGAGCAAGAAACTAAAGCAATGGAATGCAATCAATAGAGAGATGCAGAGAGATTTAAAAAAAAAAAAAAGGAAAAACAAATGAATCAACTATAAAGTCCAACTGGCATTTGCTCCACCACCATAATAATGGTATGGTTAAGAGGAGACGGTCACCTACACATAGCTGCAGCACTCTGGAAACTCTAGGGGGCGTAGCAGCTAACTTCTGATGTAATGCATGCGTTTAGGATCAAGGAGGGAAATAGGTGCCAGGGGTCATTTGGGAGGGGCGTGCAACTCTGCTCTGGTGACTGAGACAAGAAACCCTAAAAACCTCTGAACTCTGCGAGGTTGACGCCCACTGGTTGACCAGCAGAGAAAATGGCGCCATTTGTTCACTTTCTAGCTCCCTTCATGCAAATGGCGGGCAAAACAGCCAATAAGGGAACAAAGAATCCTGCAAGGGTGTTTCACGCCAACAGATGAGCAATGCGAGCGTGGCCAGGCCAAACAAAACCAAATGAGACCATGTACATGTAGATTTTGGATGCCTTTGAGCACTTGTTTAAGATATTAGGGTATGTGCTTTATTTTTTATTGGCTTGCAAGATCATTCACAATTCAGGATGAATGCAACATGTCTTCCATTGAGATTCAAGTAAATTGATAGCAGAAAAGCAACCAAAAGGTACAACAAATGTTAACAAAAGGCAAAGGCCACACAAACACCACCAGTCTGTTCGCTCTCCCACTGATCAATCACCTCGTTCCCAAACCCATCCCCCAACCTGACGCTTCCGCATCCCACCCACCCGCAACAGAGTTTTCATCCCCACCCCCATTGCTGAAAAACATCCCTCTTTGGCACTTTGAATCCATTTACAGCCATCATGTCACGTCCCACCAAGTCTCTGACAACTCTGATTGGTCAACAGTATGGAAATCACGGCCACATGAAAGAGGTGAAGAGGACCGACACCCCTTTTGGTCTCTTTTTCTATTGTTTAGAGACGAAAACATGCTTAAACTTTGCACTTCTGAATTGACCTGTAGTGTTGCAGGCGTTACGTCCAGCCGTGGAGCAATGGATGATGGGACACGAACCACAAATCTGTTAACATGCTCAAATTCTCCAGAAAGACTTGCATGGGATTTCTCTGTATTTTATAGTGGCAAATAAAATCTATGTTTAGATTTGGCTTTAGTTAAAACGGGAATCTCAAACACACATTGAAACATAGAAAGTTCAATCACACAGCACTACAAAGACAATACAAATGCTAATAAAAAAGACCAAATAACAATAACAGAAGAGGACAAGAATAGAAAAGATTGAAAGAAAGAAAAAAGGAGAAATTCACCCCCTACAAGGGTCAAAGGTGAGAGCACTATAGGCAAGTGAATAGCATTAGGGGGAGGGTGTGTGTGTGTGTGTGTGTGTGTGTGTTAGGGTGAGGGTTGGTATCTGTCCTATAGGATCGGCTCAGTGGTGCATTACTGAAGTTCACGCCTGTGTTGAACTTGTAAACATGAAAGAAAAAGCATAGATATGACTATATGGCTTGAGATAAGATTCACCGGAGACTATAGCAGGAGTTTGGATCAATAAATAAATTATTATGATCATAATCCACAAATTTTTGGACTTGTAGTGAAGAAATCTGAATTTCATACTAGCTGGAGCGTCTAGCAAAACTCTTTCCATTACACACACACAGCATCACGTGAGCAAAAAAAAACAAAGCATTAAAAGGGAAAAGAACTATACGTCTTGACACAGTTAAGCACATTCAGTTCCTCCACACACCACACAAACACACACACATCTAAATGAGGCCATACCATACACTATTAAGTTTAAGATCTTTTCTTATTTTAAGAAATGCTTTTTTTCAACAAGGATACATTAAAATATGTAGACATTTATAGTGTTATAAAATATCCCTAATTCCAAAAAAGTTTTCTATTAAAAGAATCATGAAAAAAAAAAGATTTCTGAAGGGTCATGTGACACTGAAGACTGGAGTAATGATGCTGAAAATACAGCTTTACTTCACAGGAATCAAATAAATGATCAAATAAATGCCGCCCTGGTGAACACAAGAGACTTTTATAATCTTACCGACCCCACATGTTTGAATGGTAGTGACATAAATTTATATTTGATTATATTTCTTAAAATATTACATTGGATTTTTTGTTAAATAAAGGCTATATAATTTATAATTTAATTGACATTTAATATATGTGAATTTGTGTATTAAATGTATTGCGCCTTTTTGTTTTGTTTACAACTATAGCCAAGTAAACCAACATATACAAAGTTAGTGCACCTCCACCACCCTGTTTGTTAAACATTAGCAAGACCTCCAGCATATGCAGATGCATGATGGGCCAGTCTCAGCTGGCTTGGAGGAATCAGCAGGGCTTCATCATATGAAGACACATCTTATATTCACAAACATACCCCGAAACCCAAGAATATCAAACACACACACACCGTCTCTTACATGCGCCTTAGGGTTAGTTTGATAAATCGGCAAAACGTATAACAGAATTTACTGTGGTATCTAAAAGGTCTTTATAAAAATTAGAAAGCGATAAGCAAATCTGCTACTTCCGTGCATAAAACACTCACAAAACATTTTAAAACAAACAAGTGCAGGGAACAAATGTGTCACAGTGACATTAAACACACAGACAGACTCCTACACCGTCAGCACTACACAGGTGCATGCAAACGTATGTCTGTATGAAAAGCTCTAAAGTCCTCCAAACCACTTTTGATGAGCGTAGGCCTGTCAAAAAAGAAGAAAAGACACAAATCTGGAAGACAAATGCATGTTGTCGAGGATAATAAACGTGCTTCCCAAAACATTGCTCTCCATTTAGTCTCAACGGATACACTGTATTAAAAAAACTGAATTGTGTCTGCTCTACAAGCTTTACCATGCAATCATCTTAAAAGCTTTAGACACTGGCAATCTTTTTCTGTCAACTCTGTGTGTGGGAATTTTTTTTAAACGGAGGAACAGTAGTTGGAGGAAAGAGCAGGGAGAAATGAAGAAATCATGCTAGAGGGTTTGAACTTCAAGGGAATACTTTTTTTTTTTTTTAAACTAATCATATCGGAGATTACATAACGGACACAAAAACATAAGGTTAATGTGATTTGTAGTTTACATAAGTGGTTTACATTCAGGTCGATGTCTCCACTCCACAAAGTGCAAGAACAAAGTCATAATTGACATTTAATTATGGCATTTAAAGGTACAAAATGTAGTGATTTGACAGTAATTAACCCATAAAAGTGTGAGAGGTGTGAGAGGTCCAACAGGAAACCAAGCACACAGGAAGTCAAAAATCGCCCTTTAGAAGTCAAAACCCTCATCGAGCAACTTCCTGTCTTGCTTTCAGCCATTTCTACCTCAGCCAATCAGAGGAGAAGTTGATTAAAAAAAAAAATCGGGTAAGATAAGCAGAGAGCGAGAGAGAGAAAGAGAGGAAAAAGAAAAAAAAATATGCACCAAGAAGAGAGCAATCGCTAACATCTTTAACCCCTCCTCCATCACCAACTCATTCATTCACCACTCACACACACACACACACTCACACACACTCACACACACACACACACTCACACACACTCACTCACACACACTCACACAAAGCAGCTGATTATGGATACGTGAATTAAAAGATTACGAAATATGATGCCAGTTAAACTAAAGAGTCTTCAAGCCAAGTTTTTTAGAGCTTTGAAACGCATCTAGAGAAAACAAACTACACATCAAGACCAGTAAATCAAACTAACTTACCTGCTAAATTATCTATATTCAAGTAGCAAAATATCAACTTGCATAGTAATTCAACTGCATTTGGGAGTAAGAGGGATCTGAAATGGCATTTCAGTTTTCATAAAAGTTTCTTTATTTATTTATTTAAAGTTCTCTTTGGAGAATTTATTAAATAAAAAAATAGATTTATGACACTTCTAATTTGAGTGTAAAAGACTGTTGGTCTGAAATAAAAAAAAAAAGGTCACACTGCAAATCATATATATTCCTACAATTTCAATACGGTAAACCAGGTAAACATTTCATAAGGAAGGGCTCATTTTCTTGCTTAAAAAAATTAACCACATTTTTGAGTCAAATATTTGAAAACAAATGATAAAATATATTTGGTTTTACCTAAGAAAATACTTGGTAATATAAGGAAACTACAGGGGTTAAGGTTAGGTTTAGGGGGAGGTTCAGAGTTAGTACCTAGTTATTACCCGGTTATTGTAATTACTGTAATAATTGAATCGTATGTACATGGGGAACAAGATTGTAAAATAAAGCGCAACCACAAAAACAAACTAAATATAATATTTCTTCAATATAAATCAGCTAAGAAAAAGGGATTATGCTCAGCACAACAACATTTACACAGTTTTACAAAAATGTTTGCTACACATAGATAGCACATCATTTCTAAAACAAATCAGAGAAGTGTTATTTTTTACTATAGGCTAATTAAAATGGTTTAAACAAAAGTAGCTAACATTTTTTCAGCACTAGATATTTCTTTTTCAGCTGAAACAATTTTTTTTTCTTTCAATAAGCAAATCTTATTTTACTTAATATAATGACTGTACTGTACTAATAAGTTACATTTAAAAAATATCTAACGTGCATTCTGCTGAAAGCACAAAATAATATTCTACAGCACTGAATTCAGCCATGAAGACAATGAAACGGTATGTAAAACTTTATATAGAGCCATAACTGAAATTATACAATGCTAAACCTTCTTTTCATGGTACACTGTGGTTTTACAGATGGACGACATGAAACAGAACTTCAGTCAGTAAACTGCCAGTGGAGCTTCGTACAGCAAGGCCTCTGCAGCCAACGCTGAAAATGGCGGGTAAGTGTGGGAGGGGAAAGGGTGGATCCTAAGTTCCACACACCTCCCTTTCCCGCTCTTTGCGTAACAACGAGTCCACGGAGGGACGTTGTAAGCTGCTTAAGGTCTAGATGGACATGGAGGTTCCTCAAGTCAATGAAAACCTCCTCGCAACGAAGTCCAGGACAAGGACCACAGTTCAGTTTGTTGGCTGTGTAGAAAGCTAAAGGTGCGAGAGACCATTGAAGACACCCTCTCGCCCGAGGGGATGCGGTTGTTCCAGGCGTTGAATGGAACAGCAAGGGTTAAGCCATAAATCAAAGTGGTGTAGAGAGTAGCAGCTATGGTGAGACAACTTTACCAGAAATAACAGACATCCCATCCCCCCTTTTTCCTGCTTTCTTCTCACTCTGTTTCGCGTTCCCTCTTTCTACACTCCTCCCTGCGGAGCTTTCTGCTCTGCATTACCTGATAGGGCTTCCCACCCCCTCGCCGCTCGGCTTTTTTTCCCCTTGTCCTATACCTCCGAGGTGAAAGGTCACTCCCCAAGCTTAGCAAACAACACATGCTGATGCAACCCATAACATACCAGAAGGAGAGAGTGAGGGGGGCGATATATTGCTTACTGCCGGCCCCAGCAATACAGTTGTATAACAATGAAAGCAATAAAAATAAATCTCCCGCCTCTAAAAGGTGCCTCTTGCCATTGAACATTGGTGATGGCCAATAGCATGGCAGTGGTGGACAAAGTTTGTCTTGACCCATCAAAACTGCGCCTCAGACACTATGAGAAGATGAAGTTGCTGATCATTTTTGTGAAAATGTATTTTAATGTTCCACGTCTTGATGAAATAACTGCTCAAAAAGAATAAAAAAATATCCTCCAAAAGTTTTTTTAATTTTTAAAAACAGGAAATTATGATCAGAACATGAAGCCTGTAAAAGCAACAAAACATCATGAACAACTGCAAGGGTATAATGTATTCAAAAAAGCATCATTATAAAACAGATAAATTCATAACATAAATAAATGCAAATAGATGCACTCTGAAAACAATGACAACGCTGTAACTACACAATTTGGTGACACAATTACTAAGAATAGAAATGTATCTGTTGCCATTCAAATCCTTCAAATGTAACAGGAGAGAAGAGGACATTGGCACTGCGCAAATTTGATCGGAGACAAAAATTTAGACTGCAATAGAGCAGTGAGAGAGTAAAACAGAGTAAATATTTCATGGTCCATGCAAAACTGACCAGTGTCTTTTTGACAAACACAAAGATTTGAGAAGCAAGATGCAACTCTTCACGGACACGCAGACATCTAAACAGTCGCAAGGATTTAAGAGAGCAGCCAAATGTCTTGCGATTAGATTTATGAAATGAATTAGAATATTATTAAAAACCACTGCTTTAATTACAACCTACATCATAAGATCATGCCATTCTCCATGTGTACCAGGTTGTAGTATTATAGTCTAAATGTGCCAGTCACGCATTGATTTACAAAAAGGAAAAAGAAAGAGAAACTAAATGTGATGACACATAAAGTTAGCAAATTTTAGTCTGAAGCTCATAGGCTTCTCTAATGAAATCAAACGGAAGATCCATAGTTTAGGGGACATGCTCTACTAAGTTCTTACATAATCTTTTTTTGCTTGCATGGTACTGAGGAATTTTTTTTTTTCGCCTAAATCCTGTTGTTGAACTCTTACAGAGAAGTAGAGAATTGCAATTAAAAAATAAAAACATTTAAAATTAAGAATCCACTTATTGACACAAGCAAAAAGCACTAGAATGCTAGTGAAAAAAAAAAAAAAAAAATCTGCTAAAAAAAAAAATACATGAATTACAACACCATCTATTTTTGTGCAAATTATCTTGATACACTAAACTGTTGAACGATGATTTCAAAACCACACAAAATTCAGAATAGTTGGGCAAATACATCACTGAAAGTAAGTGCACACCATGTGAAAATGCATTTAGAATTTTACTTGCATAGGTCTAAACTGGACAAATTATCATGATTAGGTAAACCACTCTGCTTTCGACTGCAAATTTTTAAGCATGTCAAAGTATGCAGGGAGCGACATGCTCAGCTGAGGAATGCAATGCCTCCGAAACGGCAGCTGGTGGGGGTGAAGCGAAGAGAACCTGAGGTCCTTTCCTGCACATTATCATGTGAAACACCCCTCCCTCTCATCAGTCATCCTCTTTCGCTCTCTTTGGCCATTTGAGTGAGAAGAGGAACCGTGGGGAATGGAGAGAGAGAGAGACACACACAGAGAAAGATTTCATCTCATCGACAAAGAGTTTTGTCTGCAAGTAGTTCTCAACCTTGCATCTCAACCTCTGACCCCAATGTGGATGGGGAATGCTTTGGCCGAGACTTTAAAAAGAGCCATAGGGCAGGGCAGTGCAAGGGACTGGGGTTACTAGCAAACAATTGAACTTTTCAAAGAGGCTGTAGATTATGCTGAGGTATGGCAGCTATTTATAAAAAAAAAAAAAAATTAAAAAAAAAGGGGGGGGGGCAATTACAGGACATAAAACAGCAAGCATTAAAATCTTTTTAATATTTCGTGCACTGAAATAGACACTTGCAAATCAAAATATTAATAGAAAGTTTAGCACAAATCAAGCCCTCAGGCACGTAATGAGGTTTATTGAAAAAGGGGCGTTGTCTGAATCATAATTCATCAGCAATAACTTTAGGCATTGCTTAAATGTTAGTTGAACCCACTAACATAATTATAGCAACTAATGGTTAAATTGTGCGATATTTATAACAAGTGCGTAGCAAATCTAGGCTATTCAGCATAAAGCCGCTCAAGCCTGTTTGCGTCTTTCTAAAAATTCCATATGTAAAGGCATTTCCCCCGAGGGTGGGGTGGGGTTGGTGCCTGGTTTGTCAGAAACAACTAGAGTAACAACTTCGAAATCTATTTAGTTTACAAAGGCGATATGCCCTTAGTTTGGGTCAAAGTTCACGCTTTGCTCTGCTGTGCCCTACTCAGCGTGGAGAAGATGGAAGCGTTTGTGCGCCTCCATTTTGTGACTCAGGAGTAGAACACGGGACGGCACGACTGACTAGAAACTGAATGAAGAGACATGCATTGAGCATATAACCACATGCATGTGTGTTATTATCGTTAGATTAACACACAAAGTTGTTACAAAAAGCAAAATCGCACGATATAAGAATATATTAAGAAAGTTGACGCTTTACTAACGAGGCATAATCTGACAAATATCACAACAGGCTGTAAAATAAATGTCTGGAGGACTTCTGGAAGTTAATCGATTTTGGAAGCTAATCAACGATATAAATTACCCTAACGTTACACTGTTGAGTTTTGTTTACCTGAAAAAAATCTGTATAAAATTATGCCTCCCTCTCCTCGTCTCGTATGTTCGCCATTTCATGAGATCAAGTGTACAGGAAGAAATGAAATGGCAGGTTGCACTTCAAAACACGCTTGTTTAGCCTCAAAAGTCACATTTGAGCTGCTTTTAGAAAATACACATGCTCAATTTAATCAAATAATCACATTTGTTAATTGATGTTTTTAGTTTCTCCGTCTCGTGCCGTTTCATTTACTGCCACTCACTCGCAGTGATGGGAAATAAACTTAAAAAGAAGCTCTTAAGTTAATAAAACCGTTCTCTCGGTCTATATTTTAACGGCTCGTATTTAATTATACACTATATGGGTTACATTTTAAAGTGGTAAAAATCTCAGCTAAATAATAAATTAATTACCTGCACAGTTCTTAAAATGTTTTAAGACTTCACAAAAACATCACTATCAAGGGTACACAGCAGAGAGGATTATTTTATTTAATATTCGGTCACGTAGGCTGTGTAAAGTGCAAAGTAAAAAAAAAAAAAAAACCAACAAGTTTCAACCAACTTCAATATTATTTATAGAAATAACTCTTTATCAAGACAAAAATTAGATATCCTGACAAAACAAACTATAAAATAAAAAAATTCTTTAAATGTGAACCACGTACAATAACACACTAAAACATACCCGCCTCTTAGCTACACAAGGTCTTTTGTTGTATAGTTAAGCACGTAACTACGCTTTAGCTCTTATAGGCACCTATATATCCAACGGTACGTCATGATGTTTAAGTCAAGCGACACTATAGGCTAATTCGGTTCTCTAATCACACCAGGCTTCAAACCGAGCTGGATAATTCGAGTTCAGAATAACGAGGGCCTGTATACATCTCAACCATGTGTACGTTCAGCCATCTTCCACTGCCAACGCCCAATTACCACAATGAATCTCAGTCACATGGGCAGGCGCAGAACGTGCTAGAAAACTATAGGTGACATATAGGAGCCGGATAAATGTGGTGTGGCGTAAGCATGAAGAAATGCATGTGGAAATTGCTTTAGGTCAACAAAATGACCTAAAACCACAAAATGGCTTGCTGTGAAGTAGCTTTTTTTTTTTTTTTTCTCAATACCATCCTCCCTTTTGAACTACATTATAATGTACGTATGTTATATAAACGCAATGACAGATCAACGTGCACTAATCAAGCATTGCGTTTATCATCGAACCGGTGAAGCGTTGAGATCGCTGCCTGCAGTGCAGCAGAAGCAAACGCTCGCGCTTCTCCGGATCACTCCCCTTTACGCACGCCGCGCTGTAGCTTCGGCTTCTCGCAGGCGGTGAGGGGGAGACCTGCCTTCATTCATAAAGTCACCGGGCTACTCGAGAGTACTACAGCGCCGTGAAAGAGGCGGCGCGCACAGTCACTGCACCGCCCACCGCGGAGGAACGGAGGGGGTTGGTCGAGGAGAGGAGAGCTGCACGTTGACGAGGAAATGGGGTGTGCGTAACGGAACAGAAACTGTCTCTAACAGAACCGAGCATCCACGCTGGAAGTGGCACAATGCAGTGCACCTGACTCAGCACGGTTTAAAAACGATTCGGGCCAGATTTGAGTGCCGTCCTCTTTAAGAACACAGCTTGTTATTAAAGTAGCCTATGGATTTACCGTGCTCCATCATAAAGATGAGCAAATGAAGAGTTTCCATCATGTTCTGCTCATAAAACGCGCAATAAAAAGCGTGGCGATAATTTATAATAAATGATTTCGTTTTATGATGAAATGATGCGGCTACGACTGTAAATAATTTATTCTTTCATACTCGAAGAATCTAGATAAGCGAGCTGTCACGTGATGTTTCATATTCTTGGCAAAAGTCACATCATTTCACTCTTCTGGAGTACGGTCTACATATCTAAAAGATTGCAAATGTGAATCAACATGCCCCGAGTATGGAAAAGTCAGATATGATCTTGTACATAGGCTACATTTTATCTATATTTTCCAAGGCCTACTTATTTTCGACCTGCATAATGCATCGTTTACATCTCTTTTTTTCCCCATATGGCCATCTATTTCGTAACTAGTCATTCAAACAAGAATCAACATGAGTTGTCACATTTCTAGAAGTTTATCTTGATCCCACATTTTATGTATAAAATGAACGAAAAATGTGTTTAGACCAACTCCTTCACAAAGCTATATAATTTTGTATGGCTAAAACATTTCTCACTTCATCTTGATAAACTGAATAAACAAGCCCTGCATTATTATACACACACATACTGTTTGCAAATCTCTGAATTATAGGCTAAAAGACAAAAAAAAAATGTGTTTCTTCTAATAAAGTTATTTGACTATCAAATTCAAAAGGTTACTTTTGTAAATCTTCCATAAAGGTTGTTTAAACTTGTCAAAATGTTTTCGTTTATAATAAATCTAACATTGTCCAACAAATTAAATATTTCTAATCACAAAATGTTTATGGCTCATAATTATTTGATGTGCGGCACTGCTAGAAACAAAACTATAAAATACACGAGTGCACTTCAAACTGTACTGTAATGCCTGGTAGCAACAGCTTTGTTTTAAATTTAAATTAATTTCACAGATTTGTTAAATTAAATACTAACAAACATTACACTTAAGCACATTTAAATAAAAACAAACAAACACAATAGCAGTAAACACATTTGAATGAAAAACAAAGAAATGAAGGACTCTGAAATGTTGTCTTGAAGTTTGTTTTATTAATGCAGTTTAAATACATAAATCTGAGAGTTAAAAACCCAATTTTCTCTGACACATACTTTTTCTATACACACAGAAACAGTTATATATACACATTTCACTTTAAAAATAAAAAACGAATCTAAATATAAGGATCCAAAACAATGATTTACCACTAAATAAAATGTAACAATTTGTCTAATAAATAATAATGAATAATAAATTGGTTTCTTGTTTTTTTTTCCATACAAGTCACAACTATGAAACACTTCTCCATTTTTTCTAAGAAAATCTAGCAAGTGCCTTGAACCCATAAACTATTTCAAAGCCAGTTTCTTCCTTTGTTAATAATGAAGGACCCTCTTTGTAAAGCATCAGCCTCTGACTTTTTATTTACTTCTTAAAAATTCACCTAAATCTAAAGCAACTGACAACATCCTCTTCTTATCTGTCTTCATAGCTTTCCTCTCTCCCTTCTTCCATTTAGTTTAAATCATTAAAGATTAGAAATTGCCATTTGTTTAAGGTTTGTTTGGGGAGGTGGGGTGGTAATTCTTTAATCTACTCAAAAGGGTTAAAAAATGCTCAGTAGTCCACAGAACAGGGGCCTCATGAGTAAACACATGATACTGTGGGGAAATCAAAGCAAAGTTATCATAAGAAAACAAGTCCAAAACAATAATCTACACAAAGTAACAATTTTAACATGTGACCACAACTTATTTCCTAAACACTATACTACACTTAAAAAAAAAAAATCTAGAAAACAGAACAGCATTTTTTAAAACTAGCTGTATAGAGAAATCATAGAGAGCATCAAATCCTCGACAAAACAAGACAAAGCGAACACCATTTTTTGCAAGAGACTCTTTAAATTTGAAATCAATTCCAGGTCAACTCTATTTCACAACACAATCTGAATTAACTTATATCTGAACGGTCAGCTTGATTGTGCTGAAATGATCAGTTTGACTGCACACAGTTATCAATTTATATAAAATCCACTGCACTGTTGCTCTGACTACCATCACATGTCCAAATGAGAGCACCATCAGCCAGCTTATCTGAAAAAAATCAGTCCCATATACATGCACACACACGTATACATTAGTACACACACGGCTCTCCTCGACCTGAGAAGGATCTGCTCTACGCTGCATGTTTCTGCTTTAAGGGGAAGGTATGACTACATGTAGGTCTGAGGGGGGCATTGGCAGCCCCTCCCCCTCTCTATGCTTTTAAAATGCATGTGTGTGTAAAAGGGTGGGGGGGTGGGGGTAGCATGACCATACCAGCACATGCCTGTTATGAGGCCATGTGATCTAGAGGCTCCATTTTAAGTGATTTGGACTAAGGAGGGAATTGCAATGTGGAGGAAGAGAGGGAGGGGGAGGAAGAGGGATATAGAGAGAAAATAGCATAAAAAAAAAAGAGAAGAACAGTGTTGACTGGCCTCACGAAGGGGAAAAGGGTGAACAAGCCATAGATTCTGCCACTTTCATGCTTCCACATCTATGGTGAATTTTTTTTTGGAGAACAGCAAAATGAAAAAATGACACAACTGCAAACTTCTGTTCATTTAGATTAACATCTGACTGCTCTAATACTGATAATAGCACTTAACTACAAAAAAGCATATGGACCTCACTAATAACTGTTTGTACAGACAGTAACCATTCTTCAGCTAATGGAGGAGCACAGATTGAACATGCACTGTGACAATGACTATATTAACATCAAAATCAAAAACTAGAGTTTTGGCTAATTACATTTCAATGCGAAAAAATATTAAAGTGGCAAGGTTAAAGAAGCAGCGACAGATCTTTGCTTTTCCGTATTGTAATGTACATACAAGTGTAATGTTTATCGCAAAAGGAAACAACAACAAAAAAAATGGAGGATGGGAACTTAGTTCTATCTATTGATCCATTGATGTTGATTGGATTGCACTCACAACTATGGAGTTCAAGCGAACCAAATGATTGGAGAAGCTCAGCATTCATCACCCGAAGCATTTAATTTCTCCAGAAAATGCATTTATGATGTTTAAATTAAAAGTTAATTCTTTTCTTCATGTTTTAAAAATGAAACATGGATGAAACAGTCACAATAATATTAATATGCATTTACAAAATAGATGGTGAATTTTCATTTCACACTGACTTCAGGAGTGGAATTCAGTTTACAGAAAGTTCTGATTATTATTATTAGCTGTGAACAACTAGCAATGGCAGGTCAGCATCAAATTAATACTAGTTTTACTGGCACACAGCTCTCTATATACAGTAGCTAAACGCATACATTATTTGTACGTACAAAGACAGAAGGAAGATAGTCACTAAAGAGAAAATAAGCTACATTTTCCCTGTTCTAATATGTGGTAACATTCTCGTGATGATTAATACAGAAGTAATGCGATTCTGTAGGGCTTGACTCATCTCCTCATTTTTAAATTTTCCGGGATTTTTCTCATTTTGAATTATTAATGAAACAGAGAGAGAAAGAGCTTTTAAATAATTTTCTGTTGCCGTTACACTGCAAAACAAAAGGAACCGAATAGGATATTAACTAAGTTTATAATTATAGGTGCAAAGAGCAATTATTTGCTTGGTCAGTAAAGCTATTAATAAGAGCATACATGATAGAAACTTTTTTTTTTTCTAGTGCTGGAAGATCACATCACAAGAAATCATTTGAAGCCACAGAAATACTACTATAAATGTATGACCATGTTTCAGTAACAGGAAAAAAAAACACTAAGTGAAATATGATTAATCACAGTGATCTTTATCTTAGTATAATAGCAAAAAAAAGCAAATGAATAAGTCAAGGATGGCATTTCAAAGAGAGGTGAAGACGTTTCTTGATTGGGCAGTTAAACTAATACCTAAAAAAACATTAAAACATACACAAAGTGGAAAACGAATAACTAGCTAACCAGTTTATATATATATATATATATATATATATATATATATATATATATATATATATATATATATATATATATATATATATACACACACTAATCATTCCAATATATAGAGAGGTTAAATATAAAAATATCAACAAAACATAGTAATATGTGGAATAATAATCATTTTAATTGCTGTGCTTATTGTGCATGAGTTTGTTTCACCCAAGCAGGATCAGGAGCACAAATAGCTCAGGAATTTAAGCCAGCAGCATTTTAACACACATCCTGCAGAAGAGGAACAATGTGCAAAATAGCTTCATTATTTACAGCAACAAAACCAATTTGGAACAGACTTCATTTATTTTGCTCTTAAACAAGCAGAGCAAATATTTAAATATGCAATGAGAACTTGAATGAATATTAATCAGTTAAAGTTGCCTGTGTCAACATTCTGTCAACATCATGTGTACTATGACCCCTCAATACACGCTCATTGGTCCATTTTGGGGGGGAAAGGGAGGGAGGAAGAAAAATGTAAAGAATTTTGGTTGAAGGGGCACCCCCCTTCACCAGTGTTTATGATGGCAACGCCTTCGGAACAGCCAGTTCAACAGAAAAATAAAGAGTCATTTGGTTGGGGGGGGGCAGGGTCAAACAGGGGGCCCATACTTCAGAGGGGTAAACTACCATGAAGTTTTTTCCCCCTGGGAAACACCCCTAGTCTCACATCTCTCCTACACACATCACCAAAAAACAAAAATACCGACCAACATGCATGTCGAGACTGAACATTCAAAACAAGACAAACCAAAAAAAAAAAGGTTAGAGTTTGCAAGTAATTCTTATCCAGAACATCAAAGCTATCAAAGAAGCACAAATTGCAGTTTTTGGAGACACATCAACAGTTCAAACACAAAGTGAACATTTTATTCGCTCCAACTGAAGTCAAATTTATTCAATGTTTACTATTTAAATAAATTGTAAATGCTTAAACTCGGTTCCAAAATTAAATATGCTGTAGAATAATAT
Source organism: Zacco platypus (assembly GCA_038088235.1). Taxonomy (NCBI): domain Eukaryota; kingdom Metazoa; phylum Chordata; class Actinopteri; order Cypriniformes; family Xenocyprididae; genus Zacco; species Zacco platypus. The sequence goes on along the minus strand of CM076083.1, from coordinate 15,692,625 downwards.
GAATCAGGCAAGACCCTGAAACCCATCCCACCGCAACTTGGGCAGCCATACTGCAAAATGTCGCCAACCAATGATTTGAACTTCAAGCCAAGTCCCATCCACCTGTTCACGCTGCCTTGTGACAGCAAGACTCTGCTGTAAATATATTCATCTCTAAGAGAGGGTTTATCAATCCCTAGTCACAAATGTTTTCAAATGGACAGTGAGGAAGAACACATTCTTATGCTCCGTTTCTAGTTCCTTGACCTTCGAGTGAACAAGAACCAACTCTATCCACATCCTTCCTCAACACAGGCGCTATACACATCAAAAATGCTAATAAGGAGAAATCTCTCCATACACACATTCACTTTTATTGCCTATTTTAACCCCTTCACACAAAATTATCCCATTTTTGACTAAAAAAAGCCCTTGGGCGTGCTCGTGCTACTGAATGAATAGTCCAAAGCTGAGGTAAAGGGACTTCGATCCTTTTCAAATAACACAGCACAGATGGTTCAAAACAGGGAAAGGGGGAGAGAAGGACACATTGGTAAGGGGTTAAAATGGGAGGGGTGCTCTTAAAGGCACATCGCACACTTAACCTTCACATTTTAAGTATGTCTACATGCCATGAGCATTTTTTTTCCCTTTGTCCCTCATTCTCCATCCCTCTTTTCTCTGTTCAAAACAACAGCGGTTTTGAGAGAATCGCTCTCCGTAACGGCAGAAAAAGGGAAGCCCACAAGGAAGTGCTGCTGTGCATTCCCTCCTCAATCCCCACCCCCTCTTCTCCTCTTATCTCCTCTCTTCTTTCCTACTCTCCTCCCTCTTCCTGCTCAGGCAAGCCCTGCGAGTAGGACGTCATATGACCAAACTGACACAACTGCTTGCATGTTCTGCAAGCCTGCGAATGTGGAAATCAATCAAAAATGCATATCTTGCAGCAGAAAGACAGACGACATATGCACTACAGAGGGACAAAGGCAGGGAAGGAGCAAAAGAAAGACAGTCGAGCATAAATGCAAGCCAGGAAAGGAAAAGGGAAAAAAGCAGCACACAAGCAAGCACGCTGCTGGGTGACAGAGAGAGCGAGTAAGAATGAGAACGAGGGTGCCTCGCGTGCAGCACCGTCAACGGCTTCTGAGAAACTGCACACAGGTGTTCCTGGCCCCTGATTGGTCGCACCTCCTTCTCCGTAAAACCCCTCCCCCTGCCTTCTGTAGTACTACGATCACAAGCGGAGATGGAGAAAAAAGGACAGAGAGAAAAGGAGGGAGGGAGAGGACAGAGCAGGCAAGTGTGGCTTCAGACTGCCTGAGCATGCAATCGCAACACGCTCGTTTATTTACCCGGCGAAACACTGTGATTCAATTCAAATCTGAAGCTCTCTTTTTTTTCCCCCTTTCTCACTGAATCCACTTTGCAAAGGTCTGGTGAGAAGTAGCTTCTTTAAAATGCATAAATCATTGCTTTTACAAAACTGCTATTATTTCAAGGAGAAGATACACTGTAGTTTTTTCCTCTAGTTAAATCAACCAAAGCTTTTGTTAGATACTGGGTGCATCACTTTGTATTTAAAGAAAACAAAAAAGAGGCCATTTACTACAGCACTCCCTAACTGAAAGACAGCAGAGAAGCTATTTTTTGGTCTTTTTAAATATATTTTGTTTTAATTTAATTCAAGTAGACAGCAAACATGAGCCATGGTAAATGTGGTTCTCTAGTTTTCTCCAAAATTAGGGACTTGAAAAAAAGATCAGCAGAGTTTTACTGAACAGTTATAATCCAGAATATCATGAGACAAAAGGAAGAACCTTCCAATGCTACACATACACACTTCAACAGGTCTTTCCTACCACTATTTAGCAGAAAGTTGGTAACAATTTTTTTCCTACAACTCACAAATACACACAAATCACATGAGCGGCTACAAAAAAATCACTTTTTCACAGTTATTCTCATTTAAAGGGTTAGTTCATCCAAAAATTACATTTCTGTCATGAATTACTCACACTCATGTCGTTCCACACCCGCAAGTCCAGCGTTCATCTTCGGAACACAAATTCAGATATTTTTGATGAGATCTGAGAGTTTTTTTTTTTAATCTCCAATAGAAAGCAACGAAATTACCACAGTCAAGGTATGGAAGTAGTAGTAAAGACTTTGTAAAAATAGTCAACGTGACTACAATGGCTCAACCTTAATGTTATGAAGTGATGAGAATGCTTTTTGTGTGCAAAAGCAAAACAAAAATAATGACTTCATTCAACAATTTTTCCTGTTCCCAGTCAGTCCTCTACGCAGTTGATGCAGTGAACGCAGTGCAGAGCTTCAGTGTTTACATCCGATCGCGGGCTCAGTATTGGCCGAAGCTGTTCACGTGAGGACCACGTCGCATGTGTGCGATGCCAACACAGAATCAGCATTCTGACGTAGAACACGGAAGCTCTGCACTGCATTCACTGCGTACAAAAAATTGTTCTCGTCTCTTAATAACATTAAGGTTGAACCACTGCAGTCACGTTGACTATTTTAACGATGTCTTTACTACTTCTCTGGACCTTGAATATGGTAATCTCGTTGCTTTCTATGGGAGATAAAAAAACCTCTCGGATTTCATCAAAAATATCTTAATTTGTGTTCCGAAGATGAAAGGAGGTTTTGCGGATTTGGAACGACATGAAGGCGAGTACTTAATGACAGAAATTTAATTTTTGGCTGAACTAACCCTTTAAGTTTTATTAGTACATTTACAATACACATTTCTGTTGCAAGTTCTACGCCAAGCATTTATGAAATTGCACCATACTGGTCTCTTGCATTACTTCACTGCTGCATTGTTTAGTACACAAAGAATTTGCCATTGCCAAAATTTGTCAATGTACATCCTTGTTCTGTTACTATGAGATTTTTTTTTTAAATGCAGCAAAACCCATTGTGCTTTCTAGATCTTGATATGTATGTGCTTACAAGGGGAAGGGAACGTGCAGACAGAGTTGCATTTGGAAGAAGGGGGAAGGGCAATTGTTACACTTTTAACACCCGGTATTGTCATAAAGGTGTGGCTCTTCCCCTTGTCTCTGAATCTCTCCTGCCTAAGAACTTCAAAAGCGGCCCATCAAGCCATTGCAAATGGCCCCGTCACACCAATGCAACATTACATAAAGCAGGGAGAAACTCAAGGCGTGAGACATGGAACCGCCCACACAGCTCTATGCACAAAACATTATGGCTTACTCACTACACCCTCTATGGTCTTCTTCACTGTATTCTTTGCACACATTTAACTTCAGTTTTATCAACAACTACCTCACCTGCATCTTTAAACAACCAGATAAAATGCTCTTAATGCTAGCTATTGGTGGCATTGATGTTTCGACAAGTATTATTTGCTTATTTTCAACAATAAGATGTCTTCAACAAAATACATTTCTGATTTTACATATGAGCACTTACGCAAGACTGACCCCATGCTACCAAACACAGGGGTGTACACAATAGGAAAAGAGCTGCTCTGACCCTGCACCCCTCCCCAAATGTTGTTACTCATCCTGTATTCACACTTCTCCCAACCAACAAATGAAACTTAGAGTAGTTAAAAAAAAATGTGTGCATTCAGAAATGTTTAAGCAAAAACGTGCAATTAAAAAAAAGGGATTTGGTCAGAGTAACAATTTCACCAGCACCCAAGCATACAACATAACAAAGGGTCAATGCAATGCGACATATATGCTGACCTAGGGGTGTGCGTTGCTTTTTAAAGTCCCGCACCTCAGAGGCCAGCCCCACAAAGACCTTTATCAAAATGGCGACGACTAACAGTTCCACTCTAATTAACATTTCTAATTCATTTTCCACAACTATGGTCGTTTGTGTGTGTGAGCGTGTGTTCTGGTTACTTGGAATTTTCGACTCAAAAGACCCACACAGCGTCTCACTAGAGCAGACTATACGAATCCTAAAATTATCATAAGCACACAGGGAGAAAAAAAGTCCCTTAAGTATAAACGTAAATGGCAAAATATGCGAGTTTACGAGCAAAACGAGTTTTAACTAAAATATATCACCGAGCAATTATATTGAGGGTCAGCTCACGGATTAGTAAATTGTTTTACAAGGCGCTATCAAACGAATGCGTAAATATGTACTCGCAGCCCTTCATTTTAATGCCCCAGTGCTTTCAACTGGAGCCTTCCACAGAGGGCTACATTGTACGCCATTTTCTCAATTGCTGACGTTGGTTACTCTTCACTAATGGCGACCACGTGTCATACAGTCAGTGTAACGCTGGCCTCCCAGCAATAATCACAACGTATGCCATTAAGGTGTATTTAAAACATTTATCCGTTGCACAATCATTAATAATAATTTTAAAAGTCCGCTTTATCAGCATATACATGTGAAGACACGTTATGCATGTATAAGCTATCACACATATGCAAAAAATGCTATATTTTACATAGTGCAACATCTTTCTATGCAAAGCTTCTCAAAACACAACAGATTTATATCTTAAAGTGCGTAAAAGCAGAGGAACACAAACAAAGCGCTGGTGCAACTATTCACAAAGCGCTCCCTCAAAACAACGTAAATTTATAAACTCCACCCATCACACATTTACTCAAACATATATGATAAAACGAATTAAACACATCAACTGCTAATGATTTAATAATATTATTTAGCACAAATTATTGCCTTCACAAGGATGCAACGTTTTAAAACACGCGAATTGTACACCAGGTTAACAGGTGAAGCTCGGACGTTCAAGAAAAAATACGTTTAGGGTGTAAAGAGGTAAAGAGGGAGGAAGGAGAGAGGAGTTGGGTGGGAACGAACCTTTTTGCGCGCCATGCAAACTCCCAGAGCACAAATAAATACATTTCTGAAGATAATCTTAATTTCAAACAACAAAAGTTCTATCAGATTTACGTGCAACCATTGCAGAAATGCGGATAAATGATCATTTAAAACCGTACAGTTTATGAATCAGCTATAAATATATATATATTTATATATACACATGTACACATTTAGGCTACGCTTTGTTTCTCCTGCGCTGACCTGAAGCGGCGTTTCCTACAAAGTCTACTCTTTAAATATCCGTGCAAATGTACTAACAACGATGGTGTTCAAAAGTAATAGCAGCTTTTAAACCACAGCGGGCTAGCAAACTAAATCTGTGTAGCATGAACTGTTTAAACGAATCAAGCAAGCACCGAGGCCTAGGCCTTGCAGTAGGCCAAGGCCTAATCAACAGGGAACAAGTGATTGAAATGACACGGAGACCAGCGTTGTTACATGTTTGCCAAATATACACGTATATGCCTAACGTAGGAGACGTGCTATATAGCGCTGTAGTAACTATGAATGTAACAGCACGTGGTGTAATGCTAAGAGCATATGCCACTTGAACATACAAGCACTAGAACATCCATCACGTGAAGAAAACACAAGAATATTCGTATATAAAGAGCTAGACTGTTAAAAAGTCACAACAACTAAACTGTTTCAACAAAACAGATCCACCATTTAAGCACACAAGCGAGATCCTGGTGGCGGAGTACACATATGTGTACCACCGCCACGACATACATTAAGCTTTCACGTACAGTACGCAAACAGTTGTTGAATTATAAGAACGCAAATACCTCTGCTTTTTAGGCACAGAATGTTCGACCTCAATTCGTTTGCCGTGAAGTTCCACTTTACCTGGAAAAAGGAAACAAATTATTATTATTATGATTATTCCTATTTTTGTTAACCCCCACTAGCAAATGATGCCACCAGCTTACTTTATGACCCTCATAATCAAAGTCAACTTTAAAACTTACAATGCATTAGCAGATTAAGTGTGTGCCTTTAATATTTCTTATATGTGCTTCGTTATACTTTGCTGTGTGATGAGAAACGGTATTTTTGCTGTATAACTTGCTTCACGAAAGGCCTAAACGAGGTGGGGGTTGCAAAGGTTAGGCCTACGTGTTGTTAAAAAGTAATATTTTAATATATATATTAATTGACAAAATTCTTAGGACGCTTTCAAGGTTCACTGCTCAGGGCTATAAACTATTTAAGTCAGCTGTGTGACAGAATCCATACGTGTGGTGTATTATTTGTTGTTCCGTGTCTAGTTGAGACCTAAAAGGTGAAAAGAACAGCTGAAGATGAATTAATCTCGAGCGTGACTTCATGTGGTTCATAGTTTTCACTGGATCCTTATCGGCATGGCGACCTTCGTGCTATATAGAGCACACGTCACATGCTACATATGTGGAGAAGCGAGGAGAGGCATATTTTGTGGTCAGTGGGACAGATGCAATGTTGAAGTATGCATTTAAGAATGCTACATGGCCGGATATAATAAACACATGAAGGTATCCCTCGGTTAACTCAATAGGGGCTCCATGAAACATGTTTCATTTTAGCTCCACTGGCCTATTAGCCAAAAGGGGGAGGGGTGAGACCTGATTCTATAGCTGAGCCGGGTAGGTTGGACTAAACCTAAAGACTGAGTTTAGGAGAACTGCGTCCTACAGCTTACAATCACAATGACGCCAAATGTACAGTTATTTATCAAAGTGGAATACAATGCACGTTTTAAACCTGTCAGAGCACAGAAAGTAAGTCGTGCACGAATGCTTTCAGTGTCTGCAAGCACTATGCACTTAAAAAGTTCACTATCTCAGGCACATTTGCATTACAGAGCCTGATGACTTACAATGCAAAAAGTAGCATTGATTGACTTTCACAATAATCCCCAAATCTTTAGTGACACAGAATTATAAACAGCCCAAAAACGCTTATGGGAGGTTAACCAGAGTAAGTCATGAAAGAAAACCGGCGAGGAAGCAAACCGGTGAAAGGCCCATTAAAATCAATTTACTCACCAGAAAATGTTTCAATCGCTTTCATTGCCCATTGGTCGTCTGGGCAATCAACAAACGCATAGCCAGTTTTCATGAGAAACTGTCCAGAGTAAGGAATCTTGTAATCTTCAAAGGTTTTAACCAAGTCTTCTGCGGTCACGTTTTCATTGAGATTTCCAATATATAGCTTGTTCATCGTGAAAAACTGTAACGCTCCCCCCCAAAAATAGAAATGAAAATAAAACTTTCCGCAAAAGCGCTCTTAATTTTGAAAACGGACTAAGATACCCGCAGATTACAGAATAATGTAAATGTCAGCCGGTTGGAATTAAAAACGTGAAGGACGAAACAGAAAAAAAAAATCAAACTGCAAGACAATCCAAAATAAAATGGGGAAAGTTCGACTAACAGTAACGTTGTAGTCTGATTAAGTCCTGCAGGCGAGTGGTAAATATTCTTCACTGTAGCAACCTTCGCGAATTCCCAGCACGGTGTAGAAATGATAACAGTTTGAATTAAGCTGATGTTTGTTGCGATGGAATAGTGGTACGAGTATATAGCGGGATCGGGAGAAATTCCTCTCGCTGCCCCTCAACCTAAAGCTGTACCCTGCACTGTCACACAGATCCTACCGCTTGGCGATGGCACCGCCTCTAAAACCGACTCGAATTTACTAATTTTTTTTGTTTGCAAAGAAGAAACCACGTGGTCTCAGAGTAGCTAGAGAAGGGGCCGGTCCTCCGCTCTCTCGTGCGTGCGCGCTCCCTCTCTCAATCCGGTTGTGCTTGGAAAGACAGGAACATTCTCTGTACATTGCGCCGTATATCCTCTGCACGCATTGCATACAGACATACAAACATTTACACTAGCCCACAGTTTTACTTATGCGCTTTACGTCACGTAAACTGCTTTAACGTTTTGTATCTACGTGAACTAGAATTTTTCGAGACACAATTTAGGACAAAAGGCAATTTTGTGTAATTTTACATTTGTATGCAAATGAAGCCCTTATGTGATGAGCTTTGGGTAGCTACCCTTTTCATACTCGCCTACGCAAGTGACTTAAGTTTCTCATGAAACGCGTAGGCCTATTTCTAACCTTTAAATACATGACATTGTTAGCTGAGGGTCACGACCAGGGCGGTTAAGTAAAATATTTAATTAGAGTAGTTTTACAACCAAAGTTTATTGCAAACATTTTTGAGGTGGAGTAAATACTAAGCACACATACTCAATGCATGATTTTATTGAAACACTGTTTAATTCGTTACTTGGGAACTTGGCCGTACGCGTAACGCAGAATCCAGTTTTACTTTAACAGGTGAGCTCCGAAACTAGAAAGGCGCATTTCCTCGGAGATCTCGAAAGTTCTCGTGCTCACCTCCATGTTGAGGCAAAACGAGACATGAGAAGGTCCAACAACTGATTCAAAATGGGGGTTGTTGAGACAGCAGGGCCTAGTATCGAGGATACCGCCTACCAACAGGAAGTGAGCAACTGTTGCATTGCCTATTGTCTGTACACCCCGTGTATTTTGTTTCATTGCGAGGCTTTTTCAAGCTATACACTCAGGTCTGAAAAATCCGACCTCAAATCCCCATTCAGATGAGTTAAACGCAAATCACATGAGATTTTCAAGCGGTTACTTTTGTTACGTGTCTCTGAAATTGTACACGTGGCGGCAGGACCGGCTCACTGTGAGAAAATGGCTTCCCGTCCATTACAGCAAGAAGGAGGGATGATTCACGTCTCGCAGGCGCTCTACAATGGTCTTGCTGCTCAATGAAGAGTACTCTGACCAGCATGCCAGTTTAAATAAGGAGCAGATTCCACACAAACCCCATTTCTTCTGTTCCTCGAGCTTTGCGCATGTTTAAATCACTCATGGCGTGGTCATGAAGCACAACTTGGGCGCAAGGATTCAAGAACGATTACGATGGGTTGACAGGAGAGTCGTAGTTGTTTGCGTATCTGAACATGTCTTTAGTGATTAATCACCGTTTTTTATTGTCTGGATAAATATAAAGTATGCCCTTTTACGCGCACGCATCTCGAGGTTCTCTCGCGCAAGGTTTCCTGCAACGTAAATAAAGGCTGCTTTGTCCGAACTTGTTCCTGAATATTACTGTCTCTATTTTTTAAACGTCCATTCACCAAAAAGCATAAACACACACGCGTTCTCGTGCCTCAGGGCCATACTTCAGTCTCGAATGTGAATTTTAAGAGAGCTTAAGCTGCACATCATCGACTTCAATATGCTGATGTCTCTGAAGCAACATCTGACATGCTAGGTAGAACTACTGAGAACTAAAGGTCATTGTTTTGATGGCCTCTGTCTGAGCACAGCTAGAAGCTGTGTGTGTGTGTGGTTGTACAGTTAGTTTTAAAGTTACTAGGTCAAATCCACAGGTAGCCCATATTCTATTAATTGCAACAATAGCTAAGCAATACTGCTGAGAGTTGTGGTATCTTACGTTGAATATGAATTTCTTTTCATAGTCCTGTTACGTAGTCTGTAAAGAGAAACTGTTGCAAGGGGGTGCAGTTTATGGTCCTGTGAAGGAATTGGCATGTCAATACAACCCCCTGTGAGTTTAAGAGGGACTCTGAGATTTGAGATTGTGACCTGACCACACACTGTGAGGGGGATGAGGAATAGCTGGTGTGGGGGTAGGGCATCTCCTTTCTGGGTGAGGGGGACCACAGGCATGGAGCTCATCCAGGACAACAAGGACTTTAAGGTTTGTTGGTGCATCTATGGAAACTGTCCATTGATATTCTTTACAAAATGCTGTTTATTATGCAAAATGAACAGCTGGTTTAGATCATATGAGGTACGATCATTTGAATCGTGTTGCTCATAATAAGGTTCTGGATCTTGATCTGAGGAACAACAAAGCATGGTGGGAAGAAAGTTCTGAAAAAAAGCAAGAATGACTCTAAGAATTGTGTGGATATGTTTATTTACCATTTACATGTTATTCAACTGATTCAAGGAACTTTATGTTACTTTTAGGAGGAAGTAATGAGCGGTGTATCAAATTAATTTCTGAAAGACAAAATTATACATACATATCAATAAATAAAGCGCAATGTGAGAAAAAGAATTTAGTATTGGTCTGGCTACATATATATGGGCTTACATGTCTATTGTAAGACAAGTTAGGACATTTTCAAACAATCAATATTTAGAAAGCAACATTTGCATACTATGAGACCAGAGGCATGGTCAGTTTTAAACATGGAAATGGAAGACTATATCTGAAAAGCATAGACAATTATTATTTATGTTAGCAGTGGAAATGTAATCAGCCTTTTTACAGACAGAAAAAAGTAAGAAATGTTAGATAACTAAAAATATAAAAGAAGAAAAAAGTATAACCATGTGTCTGAAAATGCAGTTTAGGGACAGAGAAATCATTGCATGCAAATGACTTTCCTTTTATTGTAGAATTGTTATAAATTAAAATTAGCCTCAACATTTTTATACAAACAATTTTTTTCAATCACGGAAAGGGCAGATTTGTCATATTTGTCCAACTCATATGATCACCTCAAGGCTTTTGCAGAAGAAGGTCTAACAGAGGAAGAAGACTTTTATATTTGTTTGCTTGCTACTTTTGTTATTCATTCTTACATCTATGCCGCTCTCATCATGGAAGAAACTGCTAACAGATCTTTACAATCTTTATTAACTTTTAGATGAAATGTAATAATAAATTGGCTGATAATATAGTTGCTTAACATAAACCATTTTATATTTATCTGACTTTTGTTAATTGTAAATGAATAATTAAACTTTGAAAAACAAGTTTAACATATTTGTATAATATATATTATATATTTTGATGTGGGATATTTAATTAGCACTTCAAACTACTTTAAATTAAGCATTTACAAAAAGAGAGAATTTAAAATGTTGAAATTTAAGTTATAATTCATGCATGCTGTACAAAGATGAACACAAAAGTTACAAAAAGTTATCAAAACGTGTTGATCTCAGCCTTAATTTAAGCAATCATATGCATACTACTGACAGCATCAAATCTGATTCAAACTTTTCAAAGTTTGAATTTTTGTTTTCTCCCTCTGAATACCTTGGATTAATACAAATAATGTTTTATATTCTAACTTGTTAGAAAGCAAATTGGAGCATTTAAACACTGGATAAGAGTGATGTAATGTCTGCTCTCTTGGAGGAAGCTGAGAATGATTGTCAGTTGTCTATCATTTCCCATGATGCCACGATGTGAGACCCTCACTGCTGTCTTAGCAATAACACAATATAATCTGGATTTGTAAAACCCTGTAAATCCAGCCTTATTAATCTAAGCAGTAAGCCACATTGAAGAAATCCTCAGCAGTATGTTTAGGCAACTCCTGAAACAGTTTTCATGCATATCTATACATTGTGAATTTAGAATTAATTGTTTCACTGTTATTTCTAAAATATGTATAAATACATATCTATGAATGTTCCCAGTTTTAGCCCATCAAAGGGATGAAAAAAAAGATGTCTCCTAAAATATGAGCTTAAATTTATCCAACCCACAGAGACTTGTGGGTTAATAAAATATGTTTGATTAAAAAAGCTTTGTGCAAATAAATGAATACATAGAATTTATTTACGTTATAACACAAGCAGTTTCATTTTACAAGCCATTTCAATGTTAAATGAAGTATATTTGATATAATCCAGCCCCTCCAAACAAAGTTTCTAGTTTACTTTAATCTAAGTTTAAGTATAATCTAATCTCACAATAAAATAGCTTTGATAAAATAAGATCTTTCTCTTACAAACACATAGTGTACAAGAGCACAACATATTTGTTTGCCTAAGAGATTCATTTCCAACTAAAACAAAGTTTATGGCACAACAAGCAAATTTAATTATTTAAATATGCAATTAACACGCATAATGCAAGCATTTGAAAAAGTAAGTAATTAAAAATACCACTGCAAGATTTAATCATGCAAGCAGTTTTGAAAAAAAAGTGTTGTTAACAGATTTAAAAGCAGAGTGAATGTGACTTACAATCGTACGATAAGAAAATAAGACCATATAAATTAACAAGAAAGAAAGAAAGAAAGAAAAGAAAGAAAGAAAGAAAGAAAGAAAGAAAGAAAGAAAGAAAGAAAGAAAGAAAGAATGATCATCAGGTTCAATGCACACGCTATTGTTGAAGTACCTGACTGATTCATATCATCAGTTCCTCTATTGTGTTTAACTTCTCGAAGATAATACATTAAATATTCGATATCCGTTCTGTAAAGACAAAGGAACAGTTTTAATGATCACCAACTTGAAGCTAAAAATGCGATTTCCCACAAAATGGAGAGGGGGAGGGTGTGTCCAATCAGAAAAGTGTATCGCCTCTGAGCTGGTGACGTACATAACACACCCCTGCGCGCACAATGTGAACAATTACAGTCTCCAGTTGTTATATTTCTTCGTCCGTGTAACTTAGCCTACGTTTCAGTTCACGTTTATAAAAGTATATATTTTGTCCACAAAAGTAAAGAAACGATAGCTTACTGAACGCATGAAAACAATGAGCATTTTTGTCCCTTTAATAAATGCCAAATGAGACCGGTTTACCAATAGCGCGCGCGCGCGCGCGAGGGTGAGAGAGAGAGAAAGAGAGCGCGCGCTGGAAATCAAGCTTTGGTTTCAGAGCTCTAACATTTCAATTGATGTATCGACAGCTCTCCGTTTGAGTTCTTCAAAAAACGAAGTATGTGTAACGCCCAAACTGTGAAGAGACCGACAGCTATATGGTGTTTGTGTATGAAGTATTTTATGCCCACTTGCACGTGGCTGCTTCCACCAAGTGGGCATTTTGAGATAATGCAATCCCCGAGAACTGAGACTCAGAGAGAATTGTTTGCTCACTGTAAGTACATTTAAAGTGCACATTATCATTTCTTTCTTGAAGCTGTTTACATGTCGCACATGACGCTCCATCAACTGAATTAATTAATCATAAGACAATTAATGTAATCAGATTTCCAGCGAATAACAGTGACGTTTTCTTTAGCTGCATTATGGGGAGCAAATCCCAAACGGCTGGTAAATACCGCACAGGTCTTTGGTTACGAATCATAATAAATTTCGTTAACCTGAAACTTTTCCCAGACTGATGTCACTTGAGATGTAAAAACTGTGACGTTTACCGCACATTTCATTCATGATATGTCACATGGACACGACAGTTGTGTTGCACTAGTGTTACACATAATTGATGCTCAAAGTTCCTGCAGGTTGTATTGATTTTATTCATTTGGTCATGTGAACAAATGCGTACTGACAAAGACATGGCGCTTTAAAGATGTCCAATATGGATATTTTCATCGCGACAAAACAGACAAATAACTGAACTAACGAAGTAAAACATAATATTGTGTCACTTTTGTGTGCTTAATTCTTATATAATTTTCCAGCATAGCTACACATCAGATTCTGAGTCTTTTCTCCATTGCCAAGTTTGTTATTTGTTCTAAGCACATGCTTAAAGTAAACAAATAACAAAGACTAAAAAAAGCTTCAAATGGCACACTTAATTATACACATTGTGAGTTAAATAAAATGTATTATTTAACCCAAACCGTAAACGAGACCAACAAAATTGTTTAATTGTGTTCTGATTATTTAACGAGTTATTCACATGTTTTGAAGGTGCAATTGCAAAGTGAAACAATTAAGACGTTTATCTATTTATAGTAATTTTGTGAATTTAATAAACTGTGCGCTATAACGAAAGACTAAAGTCAAATCGAATCTGAGGCGATCAAACAAGTGCTTTAAAGTGAGTAGTTTATCTTAGCAAATAAATCGTTTTTATAAATGAATTAAGTGTGTTTTCAGAGCAATAACAATTGTGTGGTTTAGATAACGCCTTCATATCGCACGAACAATTTTTTTTAAAATGTACTTAGCATAAAACCATAGAGACGCCCCAATATCTAACCTCACGACTTCCTCTGGTAACTTCCTTTATAACGGAACTGCTGTTTGTTAGTTAGCTGAATGTGTCATAAAATCGTAGTTTTTCGCCCATCGCGATGGTTTTTGTTGTTGATGGTCATGTTTACCTTTTGTGTTGGCGCGCGCTCCATAGTTTTGTTTTGTTGTTGCAGCCTATTGTTAGTTTCCTTAGAATTTCTCATTGCTTGAAACTATGGAGGATACGTATATGTTTGTATTGTGACGTCATGAAACGTTAACTTTCATTGCCCCGCCCCGGGGATTCGAATGTCGTCATGGTTGTGATGATGTCACAGGGGAAAAAATCCTGCATAATGTAGAAAAATCAATCAGACACAGACGATTCATGTATGATGTATAGGTTAAAGATATCATGTGGAATTACAAGTTATAACGAAAGCAAATGTGGCTCTCTTTTTGAAGGGAAACGAATTTAAAAACGAATTCGATTAAGAAGGTCCATCTTGTGTTTCTGTTTACAGAAAGTTCATTTTTCAAGACTAATAATCTCAAATATTTAGCACGAGTAGGACTGAAGTCAAGGAAGTTGCTCAGAAGAAGAGCTACAATTCTTTTAAGAATTTGCTATTTCATAATTACTTCACAAAGTGTTTCAGTTCAGATCTTTACAAGATTCATGCTTGAGAACAACTGCTTCACTCTCTGTTTCTCAGAGGAAGTAAATGATTAAAGGAGGCTGAAAAAGTGTAATCTCTGTGACAAATGTCATACCATATTCGGTAGTGCTTGTCAGTATTTGTTAGTAATTGTGTGGTCGATGTTTCCTGAACATTTTCATCAAGACAATTTCAATCAGATTGTCAAATCTGCAGCTGCTCTTATAGTCAAGTGTTTAATGTCTTCTCTGTATAGAGGATGTAAAACAGCATGCAGAAATGACATACCACAACAGACACTTTCTCAGTGAAACAAAGTTTTACTGCACCATATTACACAGACAATTCGCATACAAGTAAGCAGAGATTGAACTTTTTGATAACTTCAGGATTCGCATAAAGTTTCCTACTAACAGTTTAGCCAAACACCATCAACAGTTCAGAACTTTGGCAATGTTTCAAACCCATCTTTCATTCGGGTTTTCAACAGGATTAACAGGGTTTTCTACACGAGAGTTGACTTGTGCTCTGTCGTGATAATAGCTACGCACTACTGCCCCCTAATGACCGCTCAACAATCATACACAGCGATTGTACTTACATTATTAAGTGCTCATTTAAAGGATAATCATGTATCGTAATAAAAAAAAAGATATTATTAATTGTGTGAGATCAGTGAGTTTTAAAATAACTTGAGTATTCTTGTGCCCTGAAACAAAATTTTTACCTTTTTGTTGTTGTTGATCTGGTGTGCACTAAACAGTTTAACTCAAGACTTTTAAATTAAAATCCGAATTGTCCAAATCAGTCAGTCCAAAATGTTTTAGAAATAAATGAATGTGAATTGTGTTTTCAAACTCTGCATAAACCTGATTGAAAGTTAATAGCAAGGGATATTTCGATAAGTCATATCGCCTGTGACGTAAAAACACTGAAACATTATGATTTTTTTTTATAAATATATGCACTGAATTACTCAAACTCACAGCACATTATATTAAGCATCGCTTTTATACTCTACCTTTCAAAAGTTTGGGGTCATAAGATTTTTGAAAATGCTGCATTTATTTAACCAGAAATACCTTAAAACAAAGATTTAATATTATTAGTTTAAAATGTTTTCTATTTTAATACATTTTCAAATGCAATTATTCCTGTGACGTCAAAGCTGTATTTTCAGCATCATTACTCCAGTCTTCAGTGTCACATGATCCTTCAGAAATCCTTCTAATGTGATGTTTTGATGCTCAAGAAACATTGTTATAATCGATATTGAAAACAGTTTTGCTGCTTAATATTTTTGTGGAAACCATGATACTTTTGGTGACCCCAAAAAATTAAATGAAATATTACATGTGAAATATAATACACGCCCCCTCTGCCATATTACACTTGGCAATTTTGAATGATTAAAACAGTACGTCAATGAAACATGTAATCAAAGAGAGGCACAAGTAATGAGAATCAGTTTTATATATATGTTTTCTTATAGTTGCAATTGTTTGATACATTAATTATTTACATAATTCATTCTCATTTCGCTAACAGGGGAAAAGCATTAGTACATCACAAAGTCAAACTCACAGTCAGGGAACTGTTTCCTGTTGCAGGGCGTTCTAGAAGACACACAGACTTAAGAGTCAAACAATCAAGCAACCTAACAGTGTTGTCTTATCAAAATATGATGCCCTAGACCAATATATTGTCCATCGCTTAAGAGAAAACTGCATCAAAAATGATAACACATGCAAAAACCTCTGAACTGTACTTGGGCCAATATGAGAAAGTAAAACTTTGCTAAAGGATTTTTTTTTGTGTGTGTGGTTAATCACTTAATAGAGAACCAAGTGTATCTGCTTTTCCATGGATAAAATGCATTATAAATATACATGTATACAGAATGGTAAAGGCTGCCAGTTTGGTTGTGTTTTTAGCATGCTGTGGGAAAGTATATGCCTGCTATTTAAAGGGATGGATTGCAATAGATCGTTGTAAAATATTTAGGTGCACCCATGAAAACTAATTGGAGTGTAGATAGAACCATGGTGTCAAGAAATGGTGTAATATTATCCCATTCCTCCTCTCCAAATGTGTTCTAGGCAGCTTCATCCTTTTGCATATGAGGACACCAGTGACCACAGTATCCCCGGTAAAGAGAAGGACATTTGTAGCAGTATCGAGGCTGGTGTGGAACCGCTGTCTAAGCATGAGTGAAATTACAACAAAAAGCATGTATGTAAAAGTATGTTTCTGTCAAAATTCAGGATTATTCCCAGAACAGTAACAGAAGAACAGATGTCTCATTTGACACTCAACAGCTTCACAATTAGAGACAGACTTAAAATCACCAAACGAAACTGTATTTCCATCGAGTCGACGACACTCGGAAGGCAACCTTTCCCACTAGCGCTCGGCCGGCTGCTGATACTTTCACCAGTTCAATAGCATTTTAAGAACATTAAACATTAAAATAAAACTTCTCTATATAATTATATATACACATTTCTTTAAAGTTGCATCCGTTTTTCTTGCTCTTAAAGTGTGGTGTTCAATTCATTGTGAATTTGTATCAACTTGAAATGATTTCATTAGTGAAAAACAAACGTTTAGATTAGACTATCAGGAAACTGAAACAAAAAGAAATATGTGCATTTGCAAGTAAACCTGTTTAAGAGTGATTTTATTATCATTATGAATTATTTGATTTCATATGTCTTTTTTCTGTTTAAGTCTACAATGGATGCAGCAAGAGACAGAGAAACATGGACTCAAAGGGTAGAGGCTGTGTTGACCTGCTGAGGAGCCGGCGTATACATCTCTGTCACTTACAAATGTACACACGCACACATACATCTATATGCAAGGCCCTCTTTCCCCCCTCCTGCCTGAACCTCTTCTCCGTCAAGGAAAAAAAATAAACAGCAAAACAAAAGGCAGTCATTGGCCAGCACACAAGAGCAAAAAATATTAACCAATCGGAAGAGACAGAAACTCTGTTTTCCATCGAATTCTCCAGGTTTTTTTTTTTTCTCGGCTCTTCTTGCATCTGTGCTCGCTTGAGGAGTCCGGAGCTGCAGGTAAAGGGAAATGATCTAACCTTTGCTTGCTTCACAGCCCTAGAGGGCACTCTAAGGCTGCGAGCTGCCCTGACTGTCCGGATCGGTGCCGGACGAGCTGGTGTCCGAGTCAGAGTCGCCATCGTTGTCCTCTGGCGGGCACTTTTCCCGCAATCGCCTCTGGATGGCTCTGAGACGAGTCAACAGACCTTGATAGTCAAAACGACCTCTCTTCTCCCCAAAAGGATCCTGCAAGACATGCATTAAAATACGTACATTTAATGGGGAACAAAATTGGACGGAACAAAATGTTTAGGATATTTAACTACTTTAAAAAGGTACCAATTTTAAAGTTGTAAAATAAATAGCAAAAACCTTTTTTGCTAACAAAAAAACAACTATTTATGTAAACCTATATATACACACACTACCATTCAAAAGTTTGGGGTCAATACTTTTTTTATGGGAAAGAAATGACTTTTTTGGAAGCGTTAACAATAAACCAATAGCGTTGACAGCGTTGACAATAAAGACAATAACACTTTCACAAAAACATTCCATTTCAAATGCTGTTTTTTTAAAACTTTCTATTCATCAAAGAATCCTGAAAAAATTACAAATATTAAGCATGACAATAATTATAATAATAATAATAAGAAGAAGAAGAAGAACTGTCTGAGCAGCAAATTGGCAGTTTAGCATGATTTTTAAAGGGTCATGTGACTGAAGTAATGATGCTAAAAATTCAGCTTTGACATCACAGGAATAAATTACATTAAAAAAAAATGTATGCATGCATATAGATAATATATAATATTATATAGATATATAGATATAGATAATATTTTACAATAAGGTTCATTAGGTAATTAACTACATTGGTTAATAAACTGTACTTATAAAGCACTTATTAATCTTTGTTAATAATTTCAACAATTACTAATACATTATTAAAAATCACAAGTTGTATTAGTTAACAGTTAATGCACTGAACTAATATGAACATACAGCTGTTTTTTTTATTAACGTTGACAAAGATTAACAAATACAGTATCAAATATATTGCTCATGGTTAATTTATGTTAGTTAATAAATTAACAAATGAACCTTATTGTAAAGTGTATACATGTATATCTTTTCAAAAACCTTACCGATCTTACTGATACCAAACTTTTGAACATAACATACGAGTGAAAATGATTACAATTATATATTTATTTATTTATGTTATAACACAAAATCATACCACTATAGAAAAAGCACAAATCAAACAAAAACAATACAATTCAACCACAGTCTGTGCTGCAGTTCCACTTAACTGTGTGACACGACTACAAAATGCCTGAACACTGATTCATAGCAGGACTTGAGGACAATAACAACTCTGGAAATCCCACAGAAATGGCTGTAGGCGAATGGAAGCTCTACTCAGTGATTCAGCTCAACTCAAGTTCTCTTCGAGGTGTGTGTCACATTCTTTGTTCTTTTTAGTCTTCTGTAAATGCTGACATGAATGACTCACCACAGCTAATAGGAACATTTGTAAAATCACAACGCTAAACGTTTGCATAAGGTTGTACTTCAAATGTTATAACAATTGAAATGACATCACAAGGCACAATGTGAAATGCAGCAAAGCACATTTGCAAACAGTCATTACCTGCATGTTCTGCCCTTGGAGATGCAGACGTTCTTTGCAGACCCCCTCGTAGAAATCATAGTACTCCAGGAAGGATTTCTCCATCACGCTCCTGGAAACAGAAAAGCAATGCTCTTAAAAGGGTGTTTAATAAATAATTGCCAGCTTCCTTGGCCAGTTTCATGGTATAGAAGTTAAAAAATACTATAAGAGAGCCATTTAAAAACCTATATAAGTTCAAATAAAAAAAATGCATTAGATAATTAAATTTAGGGTTGACTATTTAAAAAAATTCTTGTTTTTGAAGAGTAATATAATTTCTTAGGAAAACTTAAATGGCAATACTAATAAATAGTTTAGCACGCACTACAAGCCTTTAAAGCAAACCGTGGTTATGTGAAACGGCTGAGGGATCATCACTCACCACAAGGCCTCGGGACACGGCACTTTTCCCTCAAGCATATCGCACACAGCTACTCGCATAGTCTCGTGGCGGATACACTCGTTGTAGTTTTTGCTGTCCCCCGGATGCCTTTCCTAGTAAACAGATGACAGATGTGGAATAAACTATAGCATTTGATGTGAACCACATAAAACACAGATTACAGAAGGACCGCATAGGGACCTTCTGAACCAAGAATGTGGGACGTCGAAGAAGTAGTACCTGCTCAAAGCCTGGCTCATTGTGGTACGGGTTCTCTGTCATTAGGGACTGTATGGATATGAGAACAGAGGAGATGCTCTGGGCGGGACTCCACGCTGGACCAGTCCAAGTGCTGCAGAAAGAAACAGCTCGGATCTGAGTAAAAGCCCATTCATATGAGAACTATAAATCGAATTATATTAGCATCTACAAGGGTAACAAAAGATTGACATGGACTGATACATAAAATAAATTATGTAAACCGTACATAAATATATATAAATGCATTTGTATAAAAACACATAAATACACATTATATATATATTTATGTATTATATACACACAAACACATACATATATATATATATATATTATATACACACATTGCCGTTCAAAAGTTTTGGATCAATATATTTTTCTGCTCGCCAAGGCTGCATTTATTTGATACAAAATGCAGTAAAATCTGTAATATTGTGAAATATTACAATTTAAAATAACTTCTCTATTTGAATACATTTTAAAACATTTTTTCCTGTGATCAATCTTTTCTAACAATAAATGTCTTTACTGTCACACTTTTGATCAATTTAATGCATCCTCCTTGCTGAATAAAAGCATTCATTTCTTTCCAAAAAAATACATTTAAAAAATGACCCAAAACAAATGCTGTTCTTTTGAACTTTCTATTCAAAGAATCCTGAAAAAAATTGTACTACTTTATTAAACTTTATTATTTAAAAAAACTAAAGTCTAGTTTTTGTTGTTGTTGGGGGTCCCCAATCGGAAATGGCATGTGGCATTAGTAAGTTAATAAAAGTGTGACTGGTTGTGTAAAATAGGCACATAATATCGTAATATCGATCGCCATAATCCTGAGTATAATCAAATTGTAATCGTATCGCAGAAGTTTATGGTGTAAATGCAAAAATCTTATCACTGGCTAAGAGAATCGATATCAGGTCGTATTGTGACAAAACGTTTAACCATTTTTATCACATGGAAAGATATTTCTCTATTTTCCAACGATTCTGATTCACTATTTTTATTGTTTATCAGCCATAAAAATATAACTCTGAAAGTGCTTACAATGATATTGATCCTCTGTGTCGTTATTGTTATAGGTGTGGTGTGGACTTTCCTATTCTCAAAGAATTAGAATGACAAACTTTATAGTTATCATCCTTGGTGTGAACAGGCCTTAATTCTAGAACTAAAACTGGCTAAATAAAATATCTGAGAATCCAATAAAAGCCTAAACAATAAATGTTTCTTACCCGAGGATGCTCAGGCAAACTTTGCCGTTGCGGTAGAAGTTTGGGTTGAAACGAACAGTGTTGTGTCCTGTAGTGATTAATTTGACGCGTGGAGGGTGGATGGGATAATCAGGGGGACAGCGGAACAGGAAGAGGAAGAAGCCACCCTCATATGGTGTGTCGAAGGGGCCGGTGATGAGGGCGTGAATCTGTGGAGACAGGAGGAGGGTTTATTTGGTGGCTTCACCTTTCTAAAATACAATAAAGAGAATAACCAGAGACATTCATTTATTCTTATTTTTTTCTAAAATAATTACAGCATTTCTTAATTTAAGATAGTGTTAAAATATACTATTTTTCATTAATTCATGCTTGTACATAATAATTTAACATGTTAATATATACATCATGTTTAAATATTAATATAAAATGTTGAAAATATATATTTGAACACTACAATCTGTTATATATTTTAAATGTTTTTTCAAAGAAGTCTTATCAAAAGCTGTATTTATTAGATCAACAGAGTAAAATTTTGAAATATTAGTACAATATAAATAACAGTTTTTCTATTTTAATATATTTAAAAATGTATTTCTATGATGGAGCTGAATTTTCAGCATCATTACTCCAGTCTTCAGTCACATGATCCTTCAGAAATCATTCTAATATGATGATTTACTGCTCAAGAAACATTATTATTATTATTATTATTATTAATGTTGAAAACATTTGTGCGGTTTAATATTTTTGCTTTTTTTAAAAGATTATTTGATGATAGAAAGTTCAAACAGCTTTTATTTAGAATAGATTTTTTTTGTAACAAGTATTAACTGTCAATTTAATGCATCCTTGCTGAATAAAAGTATTTTTTTAAAAAACAAACGTTTGAATACTAGTGTATACGTAGAAATGAACATTAACCTAGAATAATAAATGCTGTAAAAGGATTCTTCATTGTTAGTTCATGAAACCTAATGCATTAACTTTGCACGTGCAATCAAAGCCTTCATTGTATAGTAAAAATATAACAATAGAAGGAAGGATGGAGGGAACACAGAAGAGAAGAGCGAAATGCTCATGTATCACCATAATTGTGAGGGGAAATGTCTGCTGATGCTTACCTTGGTCATGTCGTGAGGATCAGGAACCACAAACATACCTGGAGGAGGTTCTTTATAGATGGACATAATGTCTCTAAAATAGAGGAAAGAAGAGGGGAATATGTTCAAAGAATCATTAAAAACAAAGAAGCATGACTCACATGAAGAAATATCAGTGGCGGTATGCACCACTTTTGCACGAGCACAAGAAGGAAGCCAAAGCCACATAAACACCCTGCCAAGAAAATCATCAAATCACTGAATGCCTGTAATACAGAGCCAAACTACACAAACATAACCGACTCATTGTAACAAAGTGCTTTCATTTTCGTGCCCACATTTCAATAATTAGTTTTCCGGCGACGTCTGATCAAATTATGCCCAGGCCAACTGATAATTCCTGAGAGTGTCAACATTGTGCCTTATAAATGCGGTCGCCTATAACAGATTGATCTGCACTTGTAACATTTGGCTGGAAAATGTTTCAGGATGCCAGGCTAGAGAACATTGACTGATCATTTCAGTACTATTTTTACTGATAGCTATTTTAGGTTCTCGGTTCTACTGATAAATGCCATAATTTGGTGGATGACCAAAGAATGAGATTCAACTTCACAGTTACAGCACTGTGTCTTCATCAGAAAATAATAATCCTCACAGGTGCCTAAAGTAAGTGCATAATTTTAACATAAATTACCCGTGTGTGTGAGTATCATGCATATAAATATAAATACTGTAATAAATATATATATATACATTTTATTGCATAGATTTATAATATTTACATTTTTGTAGTCTGATATTTATTATTGTGCCAAAAAGTAACAATTACCTGTTAAATAGCAATCTGTTATCAGAAGTTCATTCAGCATTCTGACATATGTTTGGATAGGAAAGTAAATTAACAATGCAAATAGCAGGCGGGCGAACTTAAAAAGTTGTCTTACACTTCCTAAAACAAACACAGACCATAAGGGATGGTTCATCATTACCTTTTTATCCGGAGAATACACTGCTGAGACGCCTTTTCGTTGTCCCAGTCGGTGCTTAACGTGGGATCCCAGGAGGTGGCGTGAATTTGGGACAGGAGGCCCGCTCCGGCCGGGACTCCTGATCCGATACCGGGCGGCAGGGATGGAGGAACGGCCACGGGGATCGTGGAGTCGAGCGCATGGGTCAGCACACCGAGTCCGCTCTCCATGGCCGGAGTGATGGTATGCGCGATCCCGGGAGCGACCACAGACAGGCCGGTCTCTGCCGGAGGCGGGGAGGCTGATGAATGCCCCGGTATAGAATTACCCAAACTCGCGGAGAACTGCGCTCCGTGGTCCTGCGCCATACCCAACGATCCGTTGGCCTCCTCCCCAATGCTATCCGCCATCGTCGATGAGAGCGAAGAAGCCACAAACTGTTTGAACAGCTGTCAAATCAATCAGTTTCTTCTGCAGTTTCTGTTTCCCCTCGCTCGGGCAAGTAGAGGAGGACAGGAAGAGAGAAATGACTCCTACATATTCTCCCTTGTCCCTCTTCCGACCTTAACTATAGCAACCTGTGTCGAAAGCAGCGCTGATTTTAATGTATTATCCGAATTAGCTGAGCATTTAACATTTACTCCAGTGAGCAACTGAGTTTAAGGTCTAAACGCACGTAAACGTAGTTTCTGCTCGTTCGGCCTGGCCTGTTTGTCAATGTTGTTTCATTTCTGTTCACTTCCTCTTCATTTAGAAGGAAATACTGCCATCTAGCGGTGCACTCCTGGAGGAGATTCGAGTGAGTTGTAAGGAAACGACTCAAGATTCTTTTAGTACATTGATTGAAGAAATATTTGCATAATAGAAATCTTGTTACATTATCTGGTTATAACAAAACTCAGAATGTGTTTTAAAAGCTCAGTAAGCGAGTCTTAAGTGTTTGATTCACTAAAAAGAACTGGGAATCGGACATTTTTGGTCGCACTGTATGTTGTTGATTCGCTGAAATGAATCGTTTCATGAGAGTCGTTCGTTAGGGAACCGGTCCTCATTGGTCGCGCTGGATGTTTTTGATTCACTAGAAAAGAACCGGCTCGTATGAGTCAGAGGTCGACTTTTCCAAGTAGTGCTCACTGCAGAGCAGAATGACGTCCAGCTCCCCCTTTCTGAATATTATGGGTTGAGCTTGACCTAGTAGATCTAGTGCAGGGGTAGCCAACGTCGGTCCTGGAGAGCCACAATGCTGCAGAGTTTAGCTCCAACCCTGATAAAAACTCACCTTCCTGTAGCTTTCTAGTAACCCTTAAGACCTTGATTAGCTTGTTCAGGTGTGTTTGATTAGGGTTGGAGCAAAAATTTGCAGGATTGTGGCTCTCCAGGACCGACGTTGGCCACCCCTGATCTAGTGGGTGTAGGGATAGTTAGGGTTAGGGTGTGTTTGGACCTTCTAGCTCCACCCATCACTCTGACCTCCCAGTTAAATCACATGTGCACCATCTTCACCAAGTTTAAAACAACTCACCGAAGCTGGTTTAAGCTTTTTTTTTTCTCCAGTAGTTAGTGGAGCTGAGATGAGGGAAATATGTAATTTTTGTTATGGTGTTCTCTAAGATGAATAGCCAGGAACTCGCCGCACCGTCAAACTAATTCAAATGGTGCGTATACAAAAAAAGGTTAGCTTCACATTGACAAAAGTCTCATGACCAAAACATTGGCCATTTTTTTTCAGTCAAATATTGATTTCATCTTGACACTTGATTGCTTCTTTGGTAAACCGTGAATGCAGTCCCATTTTTGCATGAACTTTAGGATTACTTGCTCTTCTGTACTGCTCTAACTTTTTCAAAAGTATTGTCTTCAAGCAATTGTTTGAGTCATGTATTTTTTTGTCATGCATTTTTTTGTATTGCAACTACAATTATTAAACTATTTTATTATAGTACACAAGAGAACATTGATAACTTGTTTTACACAAGTACACCACATATTACAAACCAGTTACCAATAATGTGCATGTCAATAGAAAGCCCCATTTCTCCAATACTTGCCAATTTGTGTTCTTTGGGTTTCAATATTGCATACAATCAGGTTCATAAGCTCGTAAATGATATATTACTAAATGGAGTGGGAAAAAAGCAATTTAAATGGACTATAGAGTTCAACACAAATCTCTACACCGAGTCTTAAAACATTTAGGTTGACTTTGGGCAGGCTCAAGAGGTTTTGAATAAAGGTTGCTCAACCCAAATCCAATATCATTTTCAAAAACACCAGACTAGTCTGCATTCCCTCAACTATCTACAATATAGCAGAAAAAAAAACAAGCAAACAGATTTCAACCATTTATTCAGATGGTCTTATGTGAATTGAGTTCTTACATAAAACGCTCAGATAGAGAAAAACGGTACAGGGGAACATAAAAAGGGAGAGTTTCTTGTAGTTTTGTTGGAATGGCGGTGCCACGGCCTAAGCTGCACATCAGAGTTCCAATCTCCAGATCAAGGGAGTCGAACTACTTGAAGAAAAGACATCCAAGTTACATGGCGAACAGGATGAGGAACGCCACCATCAGACAGAACAGACCCATGGCCTCAGACAAAGCGAAGCCCAAAATGGCATAGGAAAACAGCTGCTGTTTCAGGGAGGGATTCCTGTACATGAAGAAAAATCAATTAGGTACAAGCTACATGTATAAGAAATAAATTAAGTTTAAGAGCCTAATTTCAAAGTTTGATTACCTGGCATAGCCAATAATAAGGCTGCCGAACACTGTCCCGATTCCAGCTCCGGATCCGGCCACACCCACCGTGGCAGCACCGGCACCAATGAACTTGGCTGCCGTGTCGATATCTCTGGATACAGCGCTGGTCTGGAAGCCCCGGGTTACATTAAGAAGGGTCGCTTCACTGACTGGCAACAGAGCTGCCTAAAAGAGAGAGCAAGACATTTAAGTCAAGAGGCATTTATCATTTACATCGTTAACACTGCATTGAAATGCTTGTAACGAGGCTCAGACACAGTGACAATAACAGGACCATACTTCATTTGAAAAAAAGTGCAAGAGAAGCTGCAAAGTATTTCAGGGCATTCAGATGGAAGACTTTTTTACCTGTTCAGTTCTTGCTTCAGGTCTGTTGAACAGGACTGAAACAGGCCGGGCCAAAACCCTGGATCCTCCACGGACCTGACGGGAAGAACGAACAACCTCAGAATGAGAAACAAATTCTCAATGAAGCATATGCTTGCTATTACCAAATCTTAAAGCATGTTTCTGATTGAAATATTTTGAGCGTGCAAGGATCCAGCGTGCATTAATCTTATCAATTTAATTTAAACTAACAATCTTAAACCAATTTATTCCCATCACATATGAATACTACACTATATGTATTTTGCTGGCTGTGTGAGGAATTACTTATGGTCCTTTTTTTATAAGCCGTTCTGGATAAAAGCATAAGCATGATTATAAACGTGGTAAGAACTATACGTGCAAAATCATTTCCAAGGACATTAGAAAATAAGACACTAAAAGGAAAGGCATTAAGGTCATTTTCTGAGACAGTCAATGGAATGACAGTATTTGAGCTTCAATACATACCACAGCCGGTGAAGTGACAAACTTAGCACAAGCGTACATGTTCGAAGCCTGTGGAGAAGAAAGATGTTAGACAGGTGAAAGAAGAGCACCAGTGTCATCAACATAGGCTTTCATGCCATGCTAAGTGTCACTTTACCTAAAATTAAAACCCATAGGCAACAAAAAACAAACTGATGCACCA
Source organism: Zacco platypus (assembly GCA_038088235.1). NCBI lineage: Eukaryota > Metazoa > Chordata > Actinopteri > Cypriniformes > Xenocyprididae > Zacco > Zacco platypus. The sequence goes on along the minus strand of CM076083.1, from coordinate 15,665,728 downwards.
GAGAGGTTTGTGCCATCAAATAAAGACGACTACAACTCACTTGCAACTGAACTGACTTCCAATTTAAGTGAAGACATCTTTCGAACACCCCACAAACAGCTCCAAGAGGGCAAATATTAGCTGTTCCAAAATTTCTGTAGCATCCAAATCAAATAGCAGATGCTCATAAGACACCTAGACCGGCTTTGACAAGGGAACCTCCAGCCACAAGAAGCAAAACTTCCTCAGGCCGAGAGCACATCCCCTCTAGGTCAGTGGTCAAACATATGGCAGCATAAAGGTCATGTACTACTGTACTCTAAACAGCCAACACAAGGTTTTACCCCCTCAAGATAGACACTTGAGGGAAGAGTCAGCCATCAAAACTGAGGTTATTAGAGCCTGTTAAAACTGTTCACATTAAGACAATTATGTCCATTAAAAAAAAAATCTGTACCCAACTTCCCAAGTGAAAGGAAGGTCATGCAAGGTTTTTTTTTTTTATATACATCCATTTATGCATTCATGTTTTGGTCAACTTTGACTTTACACATTTCAGGTCACCCTTTGGACAACCTTTTAAACAGTCTGAGCATAAGACCCGTGCTACTTGCCTTAAATACATTCTTATTAAGTAGAAAGTGACACTAACAACCGGTTCTAAGGTTAATTTGAGTTCTAAGCTTGAGGCGTTTAACTCACCCGCAAAACGAGCGCGCGGATAGTCTGGAGACTGAAGGTCACCAATACCCCTGAATGGCACTTACTTGTAAGGCAGTTTATATGCGTTAGTTATAACACGACAACAGACATAAACCGCAATTGAATGTCATTACAGCATTAAAACACTTGCGCTTGGAAGCTCAATCGCAGCGCGAGCTCTCAGGCTGCTTCGGGCCCAGCGCGAGTCAGACATTTTGCAAATGTCACGAGCAATAGGAGAATAAAACGTCCGTGCATTTAAAGCACACTGATAAATCGTGAAGCTAAGGAGCTTTGGCGTTATTTAGCGGTTGATCTTCGGGTTGAGGTCTCGAGACGTAATCGCAAACCGACTCATTCATTCATTCGAGATGACTTTGACAAGCAGCTAGCGGAGCTTTAGCTTCACGCTTCTCTGAATGGCAGCGGAAAACTGCAGTCATTTTAGCCGGATCAAAAGCTTTCGCATATTTTCATAGCTTTAAAAAGCCAAGTTCCTCCATTATGTGTCTGTGGATGAATGCAGAGAATACCTGGCTCACCTATTAGATGCCGCACACAAGGGCCCGGGGTAACTGGGACAAGCTCGCAGCTAGAGGCAATGAGTACGCCGTAAAAACTGTCACCTTGTCATTTATAAGCTTCCGAACTGCGTCCTCGTTTGTGATTGGGCAGAGGGTCACACTTTCCTCCTGTGATTGGCTACGAGGTATCTCAATCATAAAACATACCCAATGATGTGCTTCGTCAAGAAGGCGGGATCTCTTTGATTGGGTTAAACGATTTAAGGAAGAACGCCGGGAAACTCAGGAATCGCATCCCGTGTCCCCTGTTTCTATAGGATGCTTTTGGTGGAAATCCCGCCTTACAGATTTTAGCGGACGCCGTGACTGCCATTGAATTGCAATAGCAGTTTAAAACCTCTAGAGGGCGATCTGTACTTTCTTCTTTCTTTAGGTAACGTGAGAGTAAACTGTGCTTATGGCAGTTTCTTAAAGCACAACAACATCTATGTGAAATATTATACCTCATTTTATCTTTTCACAGGTTTTTAGGTCCTTTTGCTCTGTGACTACATCATTACCAAACGTCCCCACATACTATAGTAATTTATACTATAGTGTTTTTGAACCAATCTGAAGTAAAGTACTTGAATTAATTTGTTGTGGTAATACAACAACTATAGTAATATAAGCAAATGACTTTACCCAATACTGTACTAAGTTTTATATTATACTACAATACATCATAGTAAAAACGAAAGTATACTACAGTATTTATTGCAGTTTATCAGTTCACTAGTTAATACTACAGTATGCTGTAGCATTCATTAACAAAGTGTTGTAAATGCTATAATATATACAGTACACCACTATATTTACTGTAAATTACTGTAGTATTTTTTCATACTATCTAATTTTCACAAAGAGATGTTCTTTCTTGGAATTTAACCGATAAACCCAAATGCTCACCAAACAGGTGTTTTATTTAATAATAATAATAATTTAAGTGTTTATTTCTTGAGAAATGGTATATAGCATATCTTTAAACCTTTTAACCCATGCAGCTCTGACTTATATATTCTGAATTTGGTCACACTTTATTTTACAGTGTCATTGTTACATTTGTTGCATGTATTTACTGTAGTAATAACTAGAAATTGTGCATAATTACATGCAGTTAACCCTAAACCAAACCCTCATCCTAACCCTAAACCTATAGTAAGTACATGTAGTTAATTGTTATTACTCAGTACTTAAATGTATAATTACACTGTAATACTGACACCTTTAAATAAAGTGTAACTCTGAATTTCTCTCTAAATGTATAATTCCAGTCACTCCTAAAGATTATGCTGTATTTATGATTGTTGCCCCCTCTGCTGTCAAAATGTTTCTTAAAAATATATCAGCTCTTTCTACATTCATACCGGATCCTGCTGTCTCTTTCCCACCATTAGGAATAATAATCATTGTGTTGTGTTCTTTGATTTTAAAGGGATATTCATGTTGTCTCTAGTTGTATCCTTTTGGAATGGCTGTGTTGATGGTCTTTTGTGGAGTTAAATTGGGAAATTTCCGCATTAATATTTAATCACACATAAAATTACTATCATGTAAACAGATTTAATTGTGATATATTTTGTACATTTTGAGGTTTTCTGCAGAACATGCACAGGTCCCACAATGCCTCTGGCCTACAGGAAGCTGATACATTTGCTTGGGTAGGAACAATGCAGATTTTTTTTTTTAATAGTGATACTACAAAACAGCTCCCTAAAAATCATATTCAAGCTTTGAAAGAGAGATGACTGCTTGAGACACATGTAAAACATTTCAAAACAACATGCATTTAGCTATATACAGTCAAGATATACTTAATAACTTATTAAGGATCAAATTATTAATTAAATAATATATGGACAAATTCACTCCTGTTACAAGAATGTATTCTATTACAATTCACTAGTGCAAAATTCAAATGTAACCTGGCCATGCCCCATGCGCTTGAGTCTTTCTCCATTCATGTGATGTACAGTATATATCTGACAGCTTCTTTTAGTGGTTGAGACTTGCATACCTTTGTCTGGTGTGAACTTCACCTTTCTCTATATAACTTTCCTTTATACTCTACCTGTGCGTCTATATCATTTTAACTGCCTGTCTGAACAAGACCTTTTATGGATTATGGGCATTATAAATCAAATCAAAATCTTTCCTCTCTACCCCGAAACCCCATCTCAAAGTTGGAAAAGAAAACAAAAAAAACATTCTCCTAACATTTTTCATCTGTATCCATGTATGAAACCACAGTATAAGAAACTCTAAAGGCTGAATTGTGAATTCTTGGAAAATCTGCAGAAACATGTTTATGGTACATAATAACATAAACTGATTTATGATGATGTAAATGAATATGCGTTTATTAGCCTATTTGATACCTAAATCTTTAATGCATAGATGATCATGCATATAAAAATGTAATTTTTGCTTTACTGCAGTCATTCATTTCAGATTTAGTTCCAGCTGACAGGTTATATCAAATGTCTCTGATTTCCATTATGTGCCTGTGTTGTGAATATGTTAATAACCAAAATAGCCGTACGCAATATACGCTCACACAATGTGGCCCTTGTGTCATTGATTAAACAGAAAATGAAGCAGAACACATCCCTCAAGTAGATGTGTTTCACCGCACAATAATTCATCCAAAGCTTCCACAGATTTTTAGCATACTTTGAAGACATTAGATACAGTTCGCACCGACTCTAAAAGGATTTCCTCTGAGGATTTAAACAGAAAGGGTTTATTTCATAAAAGCCTTAATTTTATGTGCACAGAATTTGCACTGAAACTCCTTTAATGTTGTAAATGAGTAATTTATTTTTCCTGTTGGATTTTGAACAATTGACTATGAGTCTATACTATTGAATATATTTGTTGAGAAAAAATATAAAAGTTCTTCATGAAAGTAGAACTCTAATAGAATATTCCAGAAACAGACCCTTTCTAAGAGTTTATCCGCGCTCTCTCAGCAGGAGGTAGATTTGATAAGTTTTACAGATGACAGGGGGAATAAATTACAGCACTTTACAAGCTAAAGCTGGCAAGGTTTTCCACTAAGAGCCACAACTGAAGCACAGGCATATGTTCAAGATCTGTCACTGGGCACATCCAGAAGGACATCCATAGGGATTGCAATTACACACTTCACATATGTCAAGTGCTTTATCAACAAACATAACAATACATTTACACATTTTTAAAAAGCTCTCACAATGTGAATAATATGTGATATACTTTGTCTAGGTAATACTCTTGCTAAACCATCAAAATATTGTAACTGATTAACTGATTACATTCTATTGACAGACAAACAAAACAACTAAGCAGCCAAAAAAAAACTAGCTATTTTGAACGGGTAAATACTATGGCATTTCGTGATTTTTGACCAGTGAAGAATGAAATACTAATAATATTAAATTCAGCAAATGTTAAAAATATTTATACAACAGTTAGTTCTGGTTCTCGAATCTGATGGGCTGAGAGCCTTTTCCAGCCATGTGATATTACAAATATCACACGGAAACCGTTTCACAATTTGTATCAGTCCATTTTCTGCTGGATCTATACTGGCAGCAGTTCTCTTATACACTCTTAGGCAAAATGATTGTAAACAGTACCAAATTAGGGTTCTTCAGCTTGTAATAATAGCAGAACCATTTTTGGTGATACGCTTTTTTATAAAGTTACATAAAGAACCATGCTTTGAAGGTGATAGGACCTTAATGGTGTTATAATTAACCTTTTAAAGAATAGTTTATTTCATTTATATTAGTATATTAGGGGCTATTATTAATATTATTTTTATATATTAAAAATATTTACTGATCTTATGTAGACTTTGGGTTTGACATAAAACAACAACAACGAAACAGCACGTTGTGTCAGTTAGGTACTTTTATTTTTTTAATAAATAAATGCTTTATATTTATCTCTAACAACAGTTATGAGCTGAATACATCTAACATGATATAGAGCGCGAGTGAAATATCTTCATAATCGTCTATGATGTCTTAATCATTATGTGTGTATTTTGAGTGCCAGTTTCTCTCTTCAGATGATGGGGACAGCATCTAAAACGCACTATTGAGTTTAAAGTTACAGTGTCTCTCTTGCATTTGTTTATGTGAAAACAACTATGTTTACGAAGGGCAAAATTACCAAAATTGGACCTTTACAATGTTAAAAGGGAAAAGCGAAAAACATGTGAGCTTCATATCTTCCTGATATTGCTCATTTATACCACTGGGCTGTTATATGCTTGATTTTGATTGGTTGACTATCGTTCTAAGGCGTGCATTTTTTTTTCTTTTTCGGGAAAGGCACAGCTAAATATTTTCAAATGTCCTTACAAATGTCCTAAAGTTTTGTCAGATGTCCTTGTCAGCCTAGAGCAGCAAAAGAAGCGAAACCCTCAAAGAAATTGACTATATGTACAAATAAATATTAATATTTTCATTAAGTTTTATGGAAAAGTATTCTCTCTCTCTCTCTCTCTCTCTCTCTCTCTCTCTCTCTCACGCACACACACACACACACACACACACACACACACACACACACACACACACACACATACACACGCACACACACGGAAACAAACTGTGGAATTAGAATCCTTGATCTGGATCAGTTCCCTATTTCTGCCAGTAAGGGGCGCCTCTGTAATACCATATGATTTTTGAGCCACGCGCTTTGCCATAGGCTCGAAAACCATTTAAAGGGACAGCCGCTTGGAGGCCTAAACATTTTCAGGTGGTATTTCATAGGCTATTTTCCACACATGTAGCTCTCTAGAACAATGTGGGTAAAAAGTTTGATTTTGAAGAGGTGCTGGATACAAACATTGCAGAATTTATCTCAGAAGAGGCAGTTACTGAGATCAGAGACCCCTATCTATCACCATTTTGTCCTTGAGGAAGATACTCAATTGCTGTTTGCAGTTCCTGCATTTAACCAAATCACTTCATCCACCTTCATCAAAACACTTGGCTAATTAAACATAATATGCACAGCACGTTAATGAGTTCTTGTAGATCTGTTCATGAATGACTGACAGCTGACACAAACAGGACATTCCGGTGAACCAAAAGGTGTGCCATCTTGGTCAACGGGTGTTAGGTTCCCTTCAGCCCACCCTGACAGTAATTCATATGGAACAGCAGAGTTAAAGAGGCCCTTGCTGAACACTTTTGTTGAAGAGCAACTGGAGCAGCACGCATGCATGAAATACATACCATACAAAGGACATTTTATTGCGTACTTATCTTTGTCACATTATTATTATACTCTTCCCATGCATCATCTTGAACAAGATGAATAGCAAGACTGAATCACCCGTTTGTGACTCATTTAAAAATGAGCAAAACAAACAGCACAAATGCCGATGGCTCATATAAAAACAAATATTTCCATATAAATGATCTATATTGTATATAGACATTTAAATATATTTATATGTAGAATATTTTTTAAAATGTGGCCTGTTTCACTGTAAAAAACAAATAGTTTTTATTAAAAAACTTACTCAATGTACAGTATATAAACTGCTTAAGATATTAATTATTGTTAGAATTTCACACTGTTTTAAAACTGTTTTACTGCTCTGGCAAATTCATCACTTTTTAAGGTAAAATGTAAAAGTAAGTGAAAAAAAATCCCAGTACAGATTTTACACTTGCATTCAAGATGTAAACGATCAAAACAAATCTTAATGTGTTATGCAGTGTTGCTTCTCAAGGATATTTATCTTCCTTTAAGGTCTTTAGAAAACTGAAACAAGACAAAAATACTTTTTTTGGAGGTATGTTGGGATAAATACACTCAGTGTCTATGGACATGTGCATTAAAGAAGAAACTGAGTAATAAGAAACAGATTTAAAAAAGTATATGAGGAAGTATCACTAGTTACAGTTGAACATTTGTGTGAAATTAGCACTGCAAGGTCAAAGGGCAGTTTTCTCAAGACACAGATGGATTGTGGTGGCCATAGAACCATGATGCATAGATGAACCACGCCCACTTTACACTTAGAACCGCCCACTCAGATCACCACAAAGTGGGCGTGGCTCATTTATGCAAAAGCCTATGTCATGCCTTTTAATTGCAAAACAGATTTATTTATTTTTTTGCAAAAAATAATTAAAAGCAATGTTATTCCTCCTTGTAGACATCTCCCAAATATTACTATCATATATATTTTATAATTAGCATTCATTATATGACAGTTATTGGACTTTTTACGATTTTTATTTTTGTGCTAATCTATGACCAGCAATACTTAGTACTTTTACACTCAATCGTTTGTCACATTAATTGCAAAATTGGTCATAAATCTGCTGCAAATGCTACATTGTTAGTTCTGCTCTTACCTCTGTTCTTGCACTATTCCCAGTATTCTCTGACTGTAGGCAGTGTAAAATCAATAGGCTCTTAACAGGCCAGCTAGGCTTATTTCCCAGCCTCAACCTTGACAAACGAGGCAGTGTGCTAATTGATTGGCACAGCCTTCACAGTGTTCTCTGCGTGATACTATGTGCAAACCATCCTTTAACACGGCCTGTGAGTAAGTAGGGCTGATCACTACATCTGCAGCACTGAGCCAGCTCTTAGCACATCAGATCATGTCCATGAATCATCTTCATGGGACAAACTGTCGATACTGAAGAAAGTAAATGGGAGGCAGATCATTATGACAGAGTAGCTGGTGATGGAGAGATGCATAGGCTAATTTTAGTACAAGTCTCAGCTAGTCACGTGAATCTTTTACTGTAACACGGTCATGTTGCATGACAAAGGAATTGTGACTGAGTGGATCGGGTCTATGTAAAGTTTGCTAAGGCTTTATGAAGAAATCACCAGTCTTTTGAGTTCCCTGACTTAATTTACCAGCATATTGTGTAATACAGAACTTATGTCCATAAACGGCATCAAAAGTAAATGAAAGAGAGCAGATTTCACTTGAATCACTTTCCATTTAATGTT